>JAVANC010000022.1:7619464-7685123 GCA_033319125.1 Parnassius glacialis | reverse complement strand
TCCTATGACTACGCCCACCCAGTGATTCTGTATGGGACAGTCATATCTTACAGATATCGCTCTCAGAATGCTGTTATTACTGTTTCGTAAGCGTTGCAAGAGTGAGGCTGTTTTCTTCCGAATGATCGCTGGAAAAGCGTCAGTACGCGCTTGTGCAAACATACCTGATGCACTGCAATGCCACGGCAGCCGCAACAACATCCTGAAAGCGTTATTATACTGTACGCGCAGAGCATTGTAAGCTCGACGCGTATATGCAACCCACAGGGCACTAGAGTAAAATGATTGACAAAACGCTTTGAAAAGCGTTATTTTAACTGTATCTGTACATCTAGTGAACCTGCGAGCAAGCATATTGGCTCTCACTGTCAACGCCCTGCGCTCCCTTTCTATGTCCTCGTCATCCCGGAGGTCTCCTGTCACAATATGTCCCAAATATTTAAAATTATCCACCAGCTTTAGAGGCACCCCATCGAGGACTACTGGAGGCACACGGGAGGGCTGATGTTTGCCTGCTTTGAAAATAAGAAGTTGGCTTTTGTTAGCGTTATATTTAAGCCCATGTGCCTCCGCATATGTCTCACATATTGACAATAAAGTCCTCAGTGCATTGATTGAGGGACTCAGCAGCACCATGTCGTCAGCATAGCTTATATTATTGAAGCAGATATCGTCAATATAACAGCCGACATGAGTACTACTGAGTCGCTCAATAAGCTGATTGACATACAAATTAAACAATAGAGGCGAGCTCAATCCCCCCTGTCTCACACCACATTGCAATCTATATTCATTCGAAAGCGTACCGGCCCATCTTACTTGATTTTTCTGGTTTGAATACCAGAATTTGAGGAGGGAGATGCACTCCATCGGCACACCCGCACACCCCAACTTCTCCCATAAGCGGTCATAAATTACGCGATCAAAGGCTTTTGACAGGTCGAGGAAGCAAGCGTATACTGGAGTCCTTCTCTTCGTATAATAGTTTACTGTATGTTTCAAGCTCAGAATAGCACTCTCGGTAGATAATCCGGCTCTAAACCCGAACTGGGCATCATTCAGCTTCACATGTTTTTCGAGATTGCTATTCAACAGACTGTCAAGCACCTTAGCTGTTGTTGTAGCAAGTGAGATAGGCCGATAATTATTTTTATCAGAAGTGTCACCAGTCTTATTTTTAAGGATCGGTACCACAATAGTGCGCATTAAAGCCTCAGGTAGGTAAGAGTGACATAGACATAAATTAAAGAACATCGCGAGTACGCGCGGTAGGTGCACCCCAGCATACTTAAAATGTTCAATGCTGAGACCATCGTGACCGGGCGATTTGCCCCTCGTCATGTTTTTTATAACTGTCGATACATGCTTTGCTGAGAAGGACACCTTACGTTCCGTTACAATGGTCGCAGCATCATTTACACTATAAGAACCTGGATCCGAGGACGACTGAACACTAAAATGCTCGCTGAATAAATTGGCAATTATCTTATGATCGTGGACGCCGCCGACACTCACAGGAAGCGTAGGTTTTACATTCAATTTATTAGTGTTAAATAATACTATAGATAATTTAAGTGATTGGCTTGACATAAACAATTTGAAAATAAATCTTGACAAATCTGTATACAGGCTGTCCCAGTAATGGTGGATAATCTGGTACGTACGTGTTTGGGCAGGGGGGAGGTGGCCTCGGTTCCCTAAAAAAAATTCTATCCCGAACGGTTCGGGGTCTACGCCATGTTATATAAAATTCTGAAAATTTGTACTTCTGCTCACATTTGTGGTCATCACTTCCGCAGTTTAATGGCTAGATCGGATTTTTTTCTTTAAATGTGCTTTCTAATAATGTTGTTTCTAAATTACCCTTAAAAGTTTTCAACTACTATGGGTAGTATTTTACAGGACTGCACTAAACATAAGTTTAAATTTTTTACTTTATTTAACTGCTAAGTTAACAAAAAGGTGAAAAAAAAACGTACAGGATCTGTGTGGCTAACCATTTAAAAAGTTTGCATGTATCATAAGGATTCTAAAACATTAGCATACTATGTACTTAACGTTATTACTTACTGATCTATAGCCGTTAATGTGTAAAATTAGGCATTTCATTACAAAATTGATTTGAAATTGTGAGCGAGACAAACGGTGGTTAGGATTAATGTGAGTAAAAATGATCGACAAATACTCCATTGTATGAATTCGTGCTTGGAATTCGTGTTTGGTTATTGTAAAATACGGTAAGTGCGTATCTCGACCTTCTCGACATCGCATGTGCTCTATTATTTCTGACTTTTGGCTACAAAATTCTATTTCGCATTCTACTGGACTCTTGACTTGTGCATATTGATTGGATTTTGATTGATGCGAAATAGAGTTTTGTATCCAAAAGTCGGAAATAATAGAGCACATGCGATGTCGAGAAGGTCGAGATACGCACTAACCATATTATACAATAACCAAACACGAATTCATACAATGGAGTATTTGTCGATCATTTTTACTAACATTAATCCTAAGCACCGTTTGTCTCGCTCACACAGCATAGAATTGATCCAAACAAGGCGAGCAGGTAGTAAAGTAAAATTTTCAAGGGCGACAAATGTACTTACCTAATAAAGACATGCAATGTTAAAAAAACTATCTGCCAATAATTTTGTAATTTTGTAATGAAATGCCTACTTTTACACATTAACGGCTATAGCTCAGTAAGTAATGACATTAAGTTCATAGTATGCTAATGTTTTAGAATCGATCAAAATCATAAGATCGATCAGAATCAATTTTGCAATTATTTTCAGTCACCGCTTCGCCATAGAGAGCCCACTTGATACTTCTGGGGACTGTGATGCCAGAACAGCCAAGCGAACGAAACCCGGACCAACCTTGCTCACCACTGAATTAGCTATCGAATACACGCACTAATATATTTACAAACTACAATAATATATTTAAAACATATATTGTTTGAATATAACCGTAATCGCCGAAGTTGTTCACAAGTTATATTATCGTTACTAACAGACGCACGAATGTTTATGTCTTTAGCTTATATTATATAGAATAAGTATCTCTATATAAACTAGTCGCACACCTCTTCACATAATTTCGTGAAACTATACCTACGGTTTCCCGTGAAATATGTTTGCTGCCTTGGTCACGTTCCAAGAATATAAAGTACTAAGCTGGCATAATGTTTACCTACGCCTTTGCCGTTTAATTTATGATAACTTATCAATATCACAATTTTACTTCTATGAGTATAAATTAAAATATTTCAAGATGGGTATATTTTTTAATAACGATGATGTTTCATGAAGTATGTGTGCATATACATACATATATGCAACATACATGTACATAGTATGTGTGCATATATGTATGTATATGCACACATTTGTTTTTGAACGTATTGTATTGTATGTAGGAAGAAATTAGAATAAAGAGTTACAAGAAAAAGCCTTTAGTATAGAATCATTTTTATGCAATATAGTACTACTCGTACTACAACCATCAATATGACTACTCTGCCGGAGTGATGCAACCTCTCCATCAATTCGTTATTTCACAGACGTGCCAACAGGACCACGCCTGACTGTCGCACGTCCTCGTGTGGTTGGCAGTAAATAGTCAGCATAAGGTCTATCATTTATCACCACCTGCAAATATTACAATGCTAAATATTACAATACTCAACCATCCCTGAACTGAATATTGCACGTCTTCGTGCGGTTGGCATACGGTCTATCAGTTATCAACACCTTATATTCCCGACGCTTCGAGCACCCCATAGCACTTATGGCCACTTGGCGGACCGAGGCGCCTGACGTTCATATGTTATAGGAACCGCGAAAACCACCAAAAAAACGTGTTTCAGCGTGCGGTTTCGCTGCGTTCGTGCCACACTCGGCCAGAGATCCATGGCGCTCTACTCGCACCAGCGAGCCGTCATGCTCCACTTGCACCAGCGAGTAGTCGCGCTACACCAGTGCCAGCGAGGCGCTCCGCTACAATCGCGCCAGAGATCCGCTGTGCCGCTGTCCAGTGATAGAGCTAAGTTAAGTGCTTTTTACACGTGGTAGAGCCATGCTGCAGCTATATTAGTAGTAAAGTTGTAGCACGAATGGGTCGTCTCGATCGGGGAAGGACCACGCTCTCACAGAATACCAGCCTAAAAGGGCAGCGTGAAACTGCTGTGTTTCGTATGTTGAGTGTAGAGAACCGGAGACCCATTTTACTGGAAAAGAGGCATTCCATCTTAGTCCTCACGGGTGACGACGCACCTGCATTTTAATTCTTTATTGAGGATAAATGTGGATGTCTATGGGTCACAGCAACTACTTACCATCAGGTGGACTGTGTGCTCGTTTGTCATCCTATCCTATGAAAAAACCCTAGCAACTATGCCAAAATCTTCTCATCGAGGTATCTATAGTGAAGGCCATATTTAGCAGTGGATTTTTATAGGACTATAAATGGATTTTTGAATAAATAAATAATTATTTGACTACTCCTGTGGTTCTACAAATATGCTAGAAAATGTTCATTTAATATAAAAAGAGGACACTCGAATTAGTTTTTGCCATCTTAGTTTGCTCTAGTTCACGTAAACTCCTGTCTTGTCAGACGAAATAAAGCCTCTTGATATATTTGTTTATCCACTCTGAACTTAACGTTCAGCATGCGCTTTCGTTAGTCTCGTTATCTCTTGCTTAGAAAAGATTTATGATGTTTATTTACACATTTTGGTTTAAACCATTATTATCTGTATAAGCCAAAAAGAAAATGAAACATAAGCATTCTTCTGAAGCTTTAATAAGAACACTTAAACTTATTTCGCTCGTACTCGTACATACAAGTTCTATTATCGGGTTGAAAAGGGCATATTATACGAAGGCAAGTAGACTATGTAACAAGATGAATGTTGGCTATGAAAATGGAGGATGAATAGAGGCCTAAAGAAAGATAAATTAATTGTATTAGAGATGATACGCGTAAGAAAGGAGGGAATGCAGAGATGACGCCTAACAGAGGGTAATGGAAGAGAAAGATATGCTATGTCAATCGAAATAACTTGGGATATAGGCAGTAAGAAGAAGAAGTATTCGGATAATATGATACACTATTATGGATATGTATAAAAAATTAATGAAAGGTTTGTCAAATTTGAGTATAATCCAGATTTGACACTAAATTCATTTGATCATACTAGAGTAACAAAATACCGTCCGAATGAATTCGTTACTATCAACAAGATTTTATGACGTAGGTGTGGAATATATCATAGACTTAGGATATACTGGCGGTATATTAATTTGTACATTACTTAAACCTTTGCGTATAATTTTAAACAAGCATAGCGTCGAAATAGGTCCCGTCCCATGGGTATGTACTGTGACTATGGAAAATGCCACAAATACCTTAGGGCATCTGATAGATGGCAGTATAACCAAATCGTTTTTAACGAATATAAAATACTTTAACCACAGTACATGAATACAAATACACCTGACAAGCGTGACGCTTAAAAATATTTCCTACAGCCCACAGAAATCTACTTTTATCCTAGATTACGAAACAAAATGCAGATACGTTCTCAACTGTGAGGAATAAGATGGAATGCCTTATTTCCAGTAAAAAGGATCTCTGGTTCTCTATACTCACCATACAAAACACAGCTGCGTTAAGCTGCTATTTTACGTTGATATATATTTTTTTTACCATTATATATATATATATATATATATATATATATATATATATATATATATATACCTAGTCAGGTCATAAATTCTGTCACATGTTTAATATAAAATAATTGAAACAAGTTTATTCATTACGTAAACATTTATATACTAAAATAACTTAACCAAAACATAGTTTCTTATGACACTAAAGTTTATTCATAATGACTTCCGTGATTTTGAATCATCATCATTACAGCCCTTCACAAGTCCACTGCTGAACAAAGGCCTCCTCCAAAGAATGCCACAAAGCACGGTCCTGAGCCACCTATATCAATCGACTTCCTGCATGTCTTACCAGGTCGTCACTCCATCTCGTGGGGGACGCCCTACACTTCGCCTACCGGTACGAAGCTGCCACTTGAGAACCTTTCTTCGCCATCGGTTGTCGGTTCTTCGAGCAATATGGCCGGCCCACTGTCACTTCAGCTTACTTATCCGTTGGGCTATGTCGGTTACTCTGGTTCTACTGCGGATATCTTATTCCTAAGTTTATCACGCAGAAAAACTCCGAGCATAGCCCTCTCCATAGCTCGCTGAGCGACCTTGAGCTTCCTCATACGGCCAGCAGTGAAGGACCATGTCTCAGTTCCGTAAGTCATCACTGGCAACACGCACTGGTTGTACAATTTTGTTTTAAGGTTTTGAGGTATGTCTGACGATAAGATGTGTCGTAGCTTCCCGAACGCTGCCCAGCCGAGTTGAATCCATCGATTGACCTCTCGGTCGAAGTTGGACTTACCTAGTCGGACTATTTGTCCCAGGTAAACATTCTCGTCAACAACTTCGAGCTTAGTGCTCCCAACAACTACCGGCATAGGTGTGACATGGACATTAAACATAATCTAAGTTTTGTCCATGTTCATCTTAAGACCTATCCGTTGGGAGATACTATTGAGGTCATTGAGCATAGTGCTTAGGTCCTCCAGCGATTCTGCCATGGACTGCCAAGGACTATATCGTCGGCAAATCAAAGGTGAGTGATGTACTCGCCATTGATGTTAATACCGTATCCTTTCCAGTCCAGAAGCTTGAAAACGTCTTCCAATGCAGCGATGAAGATTTTCGGGATATAACACCATCCTGTCTTACATCTCTCTGCAATTGGATAGGTTTCGTTCTCTGGTTCTGTATTCGGATAGCCATGTTAGCTCTACTGTACAAACACTACAGCACTTCGATATACCGACAGTCAACTTGGCATCGCTGAAGGGACTGCAGCACCGCCCAAACTTCGACAGAATCAAAGGATTTTTCATAGTCCACATACGCCAGACTTAGTGGCAAATTGTACTCTTCGGACTTCTGTACCATTTCCCGTAGGGTATGTATGTGGTCTATGGTGCTAAAGCACTTTCGGAAACCGGCTTGTTCGGGAGACTGGAAGTCGTCAAGTCTGCGCGCGAGACGATTCGTAATGACTCTCGTAAACAGCACGTAGACGCGGCTCAGTAGGTAAATCGGTCTGTAGTTCTTCAAGAGAGCGTTGTTACCTTTCTTGAAGAACAAGACCACCGCACTTCTGCTCCAAGCCTCCGGTGTAATGCCGCCATGGAAGACGGAATTAAAGAGCTTCTGAAGGACTTCAAGTACCGGTCTTCCACCCGCTTTCAGAAGCTTCGCTGTAATTCCATCCTCGCCTGGGGCCTTGCCGTTTTTAAGGTTCTGGAGAGCCATTCTAATCTCGCTCAGACTGACGTCCAGGATATCTTCAGAATAGTGTCGGATAAGACTCGCTCTTGGATCGTTACTCACACTTGCGTGTGGCTCCAACGATGACGTGTACAGCTGCCCATAGAACCTCTCAATCTCACTCAAAATCTCAGGTGCCCCGGAAACGATGCTGCCACATTCGGTCTTCAGCTTTGACAATTGGCTCTTTCTGGTAGACAGATCTCTGGAAAAGACTTTGGAGCCTTGGTTCCGCTCGATCGCTTCTTCGATACAAGTTGTATTGAAGTGGCTTAAGTACCGCCGCATGCATTTGGAGATCTGTCTGTTCAGTTGCCTGTATGCTGTCAAATCTTTTAAAGAATGTAGCCTCATCTCCCGTCTAACAGCCATGAGATTAAGAGTGTGATCGGAGAGTTTTTGTGTTCTTCTGTGGCAGGTCTTGCAGAACTTAGCTCCGACCGCATGGACAGTTTCCACGAGCTTGTCATTCATATCGTCCACTTCATTGCAGTCTTCTAGGCACTGAAAACGGTTTTGTAACTCGAGCTGAAAGGTTTCGGGACTATGGATCAGAGCATGAGGGGGACGGAGCATTGACTTCATCAGACGAGACCTCTGCTACTAAACATTTAGGTTCAGTGTGCCTCTAATCATTCGGTGATCGCTGCCGGTTTTCACCCTCGCGATCACTGAGAAATCACTGAACAGTTGTCGTCTGGTCGTCATAATGAAGTCAATCTCATTTTTTTCGAACCGTCGGGGCTCGAACAGGTCCACTTCCTATGGGGCCGCTTCTTAAAGAAAGAGTTCATTATAAAGAGTCCCTCTTTTTCCATGAAGTCGGCCAGCTGCTGGCCCCTTGGGTTCCATTGCCCTATACCAAATTTTCCTACTTTCAGCTCACCGTTCTCTCTTGTGCCAAGTTTTGCATTGAAGTCTCCCATTAACACCGTATATTGGATTTTGGAGGAATGCATGGCTCTAGAGATATCCTTATACATTTCCTCCACCTCCTCATCGGGGTGTGCCGAGGTTGGTGCGTAAACCTGTATGACCTTTAGCGAATACCGTTTGGTTATTCTGAGAATTAGGTACGCAACCCTCGTCAACAAACTCCCGATCTTTGTGGACGATAAATCCGACACCTACTTGGGACAGATGGTCGCCCTCCCAGTGATAGAGCAAGTTTCCGGATTCGAGGATTACCGTGTCCTCCCCCTCTCTTCGGACTTTGGATAATCCTACAATATGCCAGCGCAACTTGTCTATCTTCTAGCTCCACGATCTTCTCGTCAGTCCTCCGGGTGCGTGCTTTGTACGTTGCCAGGTCGAGTCGTCGTAGGTGGCAACCGAACCTCCACCGGAGATTTTTAGCACCCCCTGCCCCGCCGTTACCATGGTCGCCACAGTAGCCAGGAATAGCGGGGCCGTCGGGGACTGGGGGCCGTCTCTTTGTTACTCTCGTCATTGGGGAAATTTGCCATAGTTACCACGCTTGGCGAGCGGGTTGGCAACCGCAGTCTTTTTATTGTAATTTTGGCTATTATCAGGAATAAACTGCTGCCCATCTCCCGCCTGTTTCCCTTTGTCGCCTTTTACGACACCCACGGGAGGATATGGGGTAGTGGATATTCTTGACCGCTACTACACGGTACTGATTTTGAATACAGGCCTTCAATCTGCGCGGCCAGTCGTCCATCGCAGCACGAACGAGGTCCATGTCAATATCGGCGGTTGCCTTAATCAAAGATGTCTTGAGTGACTCCAAATTGGGATGAGGCTTTAAGCACGCCTTTCCTCCAAATGTTGCCATATCTTGTAATCTAACGGATTCAAATCTGGACTGGAGGAGGGCCAGTCTTCGTGCCGGATGAAGTCGATTTCACGCGCCGCCAGCCAGTCTTGTGTGCTCTTCGCTGTCCTGGCGCCGAATCTTGTTGAAATACCCAGTGCCTGTTATAAAACATGGTATGAGAAACAGGTTCCACAAGGTTCGTCACTACTGTATTTTGATACACAACTGCATTCGTTTTTACACCTTTTTTTTTTTTACTTTTTATAAGCCAGTGCTGGACCACAAGCCCACCTGGTGGTAAGTGGTGATGCAGCCTTAGATGGTAAATCGCACTGTCTTATCGTAACAAAAGCCTATTCACTCTTGCCTTGAAGACGCCTAGATTGTATTCGGACGGAAAGATAGACGCCGGCAAATTATTCCACTCCTTTGCTGTACGCATTACAAAAGAGGAAGCAAACCGTTTGGTTCTAATGCGTGGGATATCGACAACAAAGGGATGAAGACCCGCCGACCGTCTGGTTGTCCGATGGTGGAAAGGAGAGGGAGGAATTAAGGCGTGTAATTCCTGCGCACACTCACCGAAATGCATCCTATAGAATAGCGAGAGACTGGCTACTCTGCGCCTGTGCTCAAGGCTGACAAGATTGGTTTTAACCAAATCAAGGTCACCAATGAGCCTCTTAGCACGTCTCTCCACTGAGTCCAATGCTGCCAGGTGGCATTTTGCAGCACCAGCCCATATGTGACAGCAGTACTCCATGCACGACCGGACTTGCGCTTTATATAAGGTAAGAAGCTGCGCCGGCGTGAAGTACCGCCGCACCCTTGCAAGGACACCAAGTTTCCTTGCGGCTGCTTTGGCTCTGGACTCAATGAACCGCCCATAGTTTAGGTTCGGAGAAAATTCAATCCCTAATAACTGAAGGCGGTCAGTGTACTCCAAGGATACATTCCGGAAAGTAGGAGCCAAGGTGAGCGGGCTCCTTTTAGCGGTAAAAAGACACGCTTGTGTTTTGGAGGCGTTAAATCTCACGAGATTGGAATCGCCCCATTCGGAGACTGCCTGTAGTGTGAGACTCACACGCTCAACCATAGCCTCTCTTTCTGACGGGATTTGATCCCGACTGACCCGGGTGCTTGGTTGGTATCTCTCCACAATTGTGCTGTCATCTGCATACCCATAGACACCGGGAATGAGCAGATCATTTATATGCAGCAGGAAGAGAGTTGCGGAGAGAACGGACCCCTGAGGAACACCGGCGTTAGTCGCCACAGTATTGGATGAGCAGCCATTAACGACGACCCGGAGAGACCGTTCACTCAGAAAGTCCTTCACCCAGACAATTAGGCCAGGGGATAAGCCGTACTCTGAAAGCTTGCGCAATAGACTATCGTGCCAAACCCTGTCAAAAGCCTTCGAAACATCGAGGGAAACAGCAAGTGCTTCACCACGGTTCTCGAGGGCTTCGCCCCATATGTGAGTGGCATACGCTAGAAGGTCCCCAGTTGATCGATTTCGGCGAAACCCGTACTGGCGATCACTGAGGAGATCATTTTGCTCTAGGTATGCCATAAGGTGGACGTTCAATATACGCTCCATAATCTTTCTCATAAAAATGTACCTCTGTTAAGCCCCAATAAGAAACTCCCAACCATACCATAAGGGAGGATGGAAAATGACCTCGTTGGACACGCGGAAAACGGTTGCTCGCTTCTTCACTACTGTGTGCGTACACCTTATCATTTTGTTTGTTGTAGCTCTCTTCTACGGTAAAAATTTTTTCATCCGAAAAAAGAATTTTTTTAAACAGTGGTAGAGCCACGCGGCAGCGTTTGCTGTCGCACGGATGGGCCGGCTCGAACCGGGGTGGTACCACGACCTCACAGAAAACCAGCGTCAAGTATAGGTTTACCTCTGCGTTTCGCTTGGTGAGTGCAGGTGGCCGGAGGCCCTTTTTACTGGAAATGAGGCATTCCATCTTAGTCCTCACGGGTGACAACGCATCTACATTTTGATTTGTAATAGAGGATAGATGTAGATGTCTATGGGCCGCAGCAACCACTTACCATCAGGTGAACTGTGTGCTCGTTTGTCACCCTTATTCTATAAAAAAAAAAAAAGAATTTCCCGATATTTTTTTCCCGCGTACCGCTTCAACAAAGCGCGGCATCTCTTCAATCTCAGGTCCATTAGACGAGTATTCAAACGATGTCCTGTTTTTCTTCGATATGCCCGAAGCCCTAAGTCTTCATTTAACACCCTCTTCACCGTGGTTCTGCTTAACCCCATCTGAAGGGCCAACAGTTTCTGCTTACGTTTGGGATTTCTTTGAATTCGCGCCTTCACAGCTTTTATCACTGCTGGAGGCCTAACAGACCGAGGGCGACCACTTTTTGACCTGTCATCTACACTAGAGTATTCATTGTATCGTTTGATGGTACAATAAACGAATCTTTTGGTTATATTCAAATGTTTCAGTATGTCAAAACTTTGAATTGGCGCGTAACCGCAACGATGCAACGCAATAACTGCAACACGGTCTTCTTTAAGCGTCCACTCCATATTTAAAAATGAGTAAAATTCTAAAAATTATACAGTTTTATTTTCATGAACAATTCGAAATTCGAATTCAATAAACTTTTTTGTGGCCAGCATTCTAAAAAAAAAGTTTTTACTGTGTGACAATACTTATGACCTGACTGTGTATATATATGTATAATGATATAAAAAGGGTTATTATAATAAAATGAATATAAGGTATGATAATAAACTCTAGGAATGAGGTGGTTGCTTGCAAGTTCTTTCTAAAATAAATTTTGTTAATAGTTGTAAATAGTGTAACCTTTCATATTTATAATTTAATTTTTTTAAATCCCGCTGAATATCTGGCTGTTTCCACCCAGGACAGTGGTAAAGTAAAAAAAATACTTTCGATAAGAATTATATGTAATCTATATTGTATTGTAAAAAAATATTCTATTCTATCCTAAAAGTACTTACGTACGGACGTTGATTTGACTTTTTGAAGTGTTCGCCGAGCACTACTAGGAACTGAAACAGAGCTTTCCCAGGATTAATAAGAAAGCCAGTCTACATTGTTTCCCCGAAACATATACTGTTCAGAATCTTGCTGCGCTTATCTAAATGTTTGTTTTAGTAACTGTCATTGCAAAGCGTCTGTATTTTACTTCGTCAGTGTTGAGCTAGAAGGTCTCGTTACTGATTTTATAAAATGTATTTTACCCAAAAAAAAGCGGTACAAATTTTGCAATAAATTAGGGTATAATAAAACCAGAGGTCTTAAAAGACAGAGCTACCAGTAATAGACAAGTGAAATTTAATACACTAATATGAATTTAAATACACCGATGAATGGATACTACTCAAGAATATTTAGTTTTAGAAGTATCGTGAATAGGAATTAAATATTATCTATATGTGTTATTATACTCTTATATAATATACATTAAAATAATTATTTTCCTACGAAAATATGATGCCAAATGAGTACACAGTCCTCCAGATGATAGGTGGGAAATATTACCTATTACCTTATCTTTACCGGTTAGATCTTGATTTAGAGTCACCTGAAAAATTTGCCTATATCAACATATGTATCAGATTGAACACTTACAATCAGATAGAATAAGCTTAAAGAGAGAGAAAAGTTTTAAAATATTATAAGACGAGTAAATTTATTTATTATCATGTGAAAGAACTTTCTATCCCCATCAGTTAATAGTCAATATTGAATTTAAAGCCAATGTAAAGTCAGAGGAAGTTCGCCTATAATTTCGTAATACTCTAGCTCAGTAGCCGGCTTCCTCTAAACTTGTTTAATTCAATGTAAAGCGCTAACTTCTCACTGGCTAACTTAAATAAAAGGAAACTTTGTCAGTCAAGGTCATATGTATAAAATATAATTAGTAGATATTCAAGACAGAAAGGTACCAAACTTGCAAGGTAATGATATAGAGCTTTGTCTTATATTAAATCGTCTCTACTCTTTTCAAATTAAAATGTGAGTTTTATCTTCATTATAGTTGTGAATAGTACATAATATTTTCTTAAACTTAAATAACAGTATTTTTAGATGGCTGAATAACCAGTTCATCTAGATCGTATCGTCTCAATGGGGGCCAATAAAGGTGAGGGAGATGAAGTATATTGTTACACAATGTTAAGTAATTTAGAAGTTAGTTTTTAATAAGAGTTTATCAGTTTCTAGAGTACAATTTTAATAAAAAAAAACAATGCCCTAGTGGTTTGCTCTTTAATTTTTTGAACATTTAATACTTTTTTGTAATTTTTACCTGATCCGGGATTTGAACCCGGGAACACATGTATGACCAGCAATCGCTTTTACGATTTTATGAAAACCATGATCTTTATTAATTAATTAATTATTTATTGTGAATGCGTCGTTTACGCACACACCTGCACACGCTCGCACTCGCACTCGCACGTCTACTCGTATAATGACGACACCCACACAATAGGCAATGACGATTGATTCTCTTAAACCGCTATCAAAATAATAAATACATTTTTGGTTCATGACGAATGACTTTTATTCAAACATCATTAACCTCTATCTTGTTCAATATATGCTTTACACTATTTTTAGCTTCATCTTTACTTTAAAATTAATAATAATAAATAACTAAACACGTGTATGAAGTCAAAATTTATCTAAGAATTATTGCTAATAATCTGCTATGGCATTTTGAGTCACCGGATCGATACCAAAGCGTTTATTTATATGGAGTATATATATTTTTATTTTTCCGAGTCTGTCTTTTTTCACTTTACAACTTGTGAGGCGTTTTAGCATTTACAAAAAAGAAGAAGAAATACCTACTGGACTAGTAAATCTTACGCAGTTAATCTTACGTATTCAATCGTATTAAAATAGTTTTTTTTTTTATAGAATAAGGATGACAAACGAGCACACAGTCCAACTGATGGTGATTGGTTGCTGTAGCCCATTGACAATAACATCTATCTTCGTTTGCGAATTAAAATGCATATGCGTTTTCAGCCGTGAGGACTAAGATGGAATGCCTCTTTTCCAGTAAAAAAGGCATCACAATCAAATAATTAAACTAAATTCCACATACACTTATATAGCATAAATGAAATGTTAACTTCTCAGAAATTTCAGTTATGCTACCAGTGCAGACAGAAAGTGTATGTGAACAGAATATTAAATATAACATTATCCCAAATCACGTAGTACATTATAACGACCAGCCATTGAATTGGTTATGGACTAGTTCGTAATTAATTTTCGCTGATCGAGAACGGCAGTAGAATGAACGGATTCCAGTGTGGGTTAGCGTTTCAAATATATTTTGTAACATAGCGGTATTACCATTATTTGATTTAATAATAAAATAAGTATTTCAAACATTGCCTTACCGATTTTTAACTGGCCAGACATGAGATGATAATCTGCAAAAGAGGAAAACATGTTTTCAAATTAACAATCATTTAAAGCTAAAAAAGCATAAATATGAGTAGGTTATATTATATAAGTATAGCAGAAATAATTTCAATAGAAAAAACCACTAGGATTGCTGCGTAGTGGGGGTGTAAGAGAAATTCATCATCCTTGTCATGCCCTGGGTATCGTGAGAGGCGAATGTATACAAAAGTTAGAAAAATAGGCCTTAGATTGATAGCGGCATAGCCATCAGTTCAAGGCCTGTTTTTTGCGAGGATTTTTTTTTAGGTTTTGTTAAATTTAGTAGGCGTCTTGCCTTGCTGCAGTTATATTATGGTTATTGCACGAATGGGTCAGCTCGACTGTTGTAGGACCAACCTGTTACAGAATACCATCGTGAAATAGCAGCTTAATTCTTCTGTGTCTTGTATTATAAGTATAGATATCTGGAGGCCCTTTTTACTGGAAACATTTAATACTTACATTCTCTTGACATTTTAATTTTAATTCTGGGATAGATGTAGATGTCTCTGAGCCACAGCATCCACTTACCACAAGGTGCTGTGTGTATTTGTTTATCACCGTTATTCTATAAAAAATATATTTTTACGCTAGTTGTAAAAACCTGATTGGTGATGGAACGCAGTGTCAACAAGCACGGCAGTTATGAAAAATCTTTTCTATACGGTTTAGGTTAAGGTTGTTAAAGTTAATAGCTGGGATTACGTTATTTTTAAGCCATCTTTATTTATCTTCCTTATCATAAAAAGAAATTTTGGTTTGCTTGGTTGGTTCTATTTTTAGGTATTTTAAACACTTCACACGAATCGGTGCTAGAAAAAGTTTCTTCACAAATGTCACGATATGCTTTATGTGATACTTTACCCTATATAGATATGAGAATAATATCTATGCTTATAAGTATAAGGTTCCATTGAAAAAGTTTATAATTATAATAAAAAGTAAATAGCTAAATATTTGTGCTACATGTAACAAGTCAGTAGTCATTTCTCAATTTTCCCTTCTCGTCTTGTCAGACGCAGTAAAGCCGAGTGATATATATGTTTATCCACTTCGTACTTAATCGTATGTTATAGCCATCGCTACCCTTGTTATTTTTGCTACGAAAGGATTACTTATGATTCTCTATCTTATGATATAAATAGTAGGGAATTTTAGTAGATAACGATATTTATGTGTTATTTAATATTAATCATAGTTTTAGTTAAATTAAAAAATGTTCTAAATTTAATGTTTTTTTTATTTACGTTCACTGGATACATTTTAAATTTGTTATATTATACTAATTAGCAAGAGTTTCGGTTCTGACCTACCTGATGGTTAGTGTTTTGTAGCCCAAGGTTGATTAGCGAGCCAAAAACCTATTCAATTTTGCCTTGCAGGTACCTATATTGAAAAAAGACAGATGCTGGCAAACTTTTCCACTAATTGTTTTGTCTTAAACGCATTTATAAAGGCAAAACGAATCATCCACTAATAAATTCAAATCATATATCTGATTGAATGCAAGGAATAGAATAAAATAAAAACAATATCTGAAATGTATCACGATCATGTTCCTTGTTTTTTAAATCTCTTCAAATTCCTGCATAAGGTGTACGCAATTCACCCACCTGTCCAGCGTGATGATTATGAAAAACATATAATTTCTTTTCAATAATAATTTCGATGGATTTTTGATAGGCTATTATTAATGAGAATACGATTATTGTATTAAATATATGATTAAGACTAGTTTTCTTAACGGACCAATCACTTTTCTCTTGCAGCACCAAGAGGCTTTATAAATTATGATTAATATAACTGAAATATTTAAAAAATTGCCTTAACAGTTAATAAAATATTAGGTGTTACTTTGCTGAAATCATAATTAATGATTTTGGTAGATAGAATTGCAAGGACGGATTACTTAGTATCATCTGCAGTTAGAGAAGTGAAATTAAACGAGGAACAATAAAGAATTGGGAATTGGGATAGTTCAAGTAGGGTTTTAGCTTAAGTGAATGATGAAACTATGGGATAGGAGGGTTGGTAAAATATTCGTTGAGACTATCCAAGTTAATTTCACTTCCCACACTAGCAAAATATTTTCCGACACCGCCAGATCCCAGAAAACTCCAGGCTTTGCTGTATCTCAACTTTTGAGGGTATCATGAAAATAGCGCCTTTTGGTGTCTCTACACAAGCGATTGCGACGATTTTGTAGAATTTAAAGCTGATTAAATTGCGTTCAAGGGGATGTGACTTATACCTTCTTTTAGCTTTATTTTTACGCGCCATCAGGTCTTTAATATCAGTTGGGATTCATGGTGCAGTGTCGTAATCTTATTTTCACACGTTTTACTGGTGCACGGTGATTATATAAATTAAAAATTTGAGAATTTAAGTTAATCACTTTGTCATCAATGTTAGAACAATCAATAACCGGTGTCTAGTCAATTAAACTAGCATCACCCCTCAACGTGTCCAAGTTAATGCCCTTATAACTTCTAAGATATCGAAAATGTGGATTGCACTTAGGGGACGTACACGGCAAGATAGGTAAATGAGATCGTGATAATATTTAAAGACGATACGATAATCAGATCATGAAGAGATGCAGTACAATTGGTAAAATAGTGAGTGACTGATAGAGGCAATATTTCTAGGTTATAAGATGACACAAGAGATTGTAATTTATAAGAACGTAAATCATTTTTTTTAAATGTAGGGCGACCCCCCACTAGATGCAGTGACGACCTGGTGAGACATGCAGGAAGTCTATGGATGCAGGTGGCTCAGGACGGTGCTTTGTGGCATTCCTTGGGTGAGGCCTATGTTCAGCAGTGGACTTGTGAAGAGCTGTAATGATGATTGAGATATTGGGTATTGAGAAAAGAGGGTAGAAATACGATTATGCAAGTTAAGATCTACGGAAGGTTCTGAGTCCAGGCTTGAAATGCTGTAAGATGCTGACGAACATGAGAAAAAGCTATTATTATTATCTGTATCATTATCTGTAAACATTAAAAAAGGTACAATACTAATAAAAATATTTAAAAAATTATAATAAAATTTTACAAAATTGTAAAATAAAATGTAAGTAAATTAAAAATAAATTAATATATTTATACAATATTAAAAAAAAAATATTAAGGGCAACTCATCTTCCTCACTGGCGTGATGGAAGAAATGTATAAAAACAACTAACTAAATAATTTGTGTGATTAAAAAAGAAAAAAGAAAACAAAATAAAAAGAAAGGTGACTACAGTATTTTTACAGGATAGGGTGACAAACAAGCACACAGTCCATCTGATGGTAAGTGGTTGCTGTGGCCCATAGACATCTACATCTATCCTCGTTTGCGACTCAAAATGCAGATACGTTGTCTATGATGGAATGCCTCTTTTCCAGTAAAAAGGGTCTCCGGTTCTCTACATTCACCATACGAAACACAGCACTGTTAAGCTGCTATTTTACGCTGGTATTCTGTGAGGGCATGGTCTTTCCCCGGTCGAGCCGCCCCTTTCGTGCTACTAACTATAACTATAACTATACTACTGATATAGCTGCAGCATGACTTTACCACGTATAAAAATATTTAAAAAATGGCTACAGTTTACTGCACAAATCAATAAAAACACATACTGGTATGATATAAAAGTAACAATACTCGTACATTATCACTTTCTAAAAATGCTGTGACGGTATGTGGCATGTTATTTGACATTTGTGCATTTGTGTTCATTTGTGTTGAACGTCAATGTCATAGAATATTTTTATTTTACTTAATGTCAAACGTTCAAGCTATGAATGCATTCAAAGTAAATATCTATTAAAGTGATCTTTTGCAAGCAGTGTCATACAATTGATAATGTACTTAGAAAGAAAACTATTTTTATTAATTAAAGTACATACAAAATATTTGATTACCGGCCCGAAACATTGTACATAATACGGCAAAATATGGGACGTTGTAAAAATGTAATATATAACTACACAAAAACCAATATTAACGTCGGCGTGTTTTTTCATGAACGTTTGCACTATTCATCGAATATTTTTTAGTAGATGCCATTGTTTCAGTTTGTGGCGTATTGCTTACATCTGAACAGAGATTTAGCTGCGAGAAGTTCTAATACTGTCATGCTTTCAATTTTCCTTCGAGAATTATCGGGAAGAATTATTATTATTTTGCCTTCCGACGACCAGCAATGTTTTATACCAAAATGTTTACGCGCTGAAGTGAATACTTGATGCCTAGTCTTGGACAAAAACCCTCGGAAATGGTTATACCGAAACCTTTAATTCAGGTTTTACTATCTCATACTTACAGTCTGTGTTCGGTATCATAAAATCTAGCTAGCATAGGTCGGGTCTTATTTTGTGAGGCTCCCAATCAGTGACAGACCTTCAAACAATATTTTTTACTTCAGGCAACTGCAATTGGCTAAATATTAGTTCGTACAGTATATCAATGAGAATCTCGTTTTGTTTTTCGAGCAGCACATGAAATAAAAGTACTTTTCTTCGCATAGCCGTTTCATGCCTATTAAGCCCAGGGCAGAGTAATTTAAGAGATTTGAGTTTTCATTGCTGAAAGGGACTGTCAAAGAAAGGATTTAAATTCAGAAAACTTACGTGCTAGTGAAGATAAATCTGTATGTGAAGAATTATTTATTTTATTTATTTAATAATCCTTATTGCACTTAAGATGTACAATTGGCCGACTTAATTCCTTTAGGCATTCTCTACCAGTCAACCACAAGCTAAGCAGAGAAAGATAAGCAGGTGCCATAAAAACTTGAGAATATATACGTGAATAAACATATACATAATATACTTGTAAATACAAAAATAATTATATATTTATATATATATATAACTACAAATAACCTGAATATTATACTCTATACATGAATTACCTTCGATGTTGACTTTTTGCGGCTTCTTTTCATATTCACATATTCGGGATCCAAACATCTTCTCAAGCTCAGACAAGTTATTTGCCAGTTAAACATCCATTATTGACATAAAAACATTTTCCAGATATTTTTTAATTAAGTAGAAGTAGTGTGAAATTGAGTATAGGTATGTCTAGTTGATTCTTATAATATATATATATATTATTTAAAATAAACATGTAATAATAATTTTAATAAATTTAAAATTGAGCACACCATTATCGCGTGTTTACGTTGCAACTCTGCGATGTCATACCAATCAAGAAATTTATAATTTAAAAACTAAGTTTAAATCACTGTGAACAAATATTTTCATTACCATATATCAATAGAAAACAGGAAATTGAGAAAATTTTAATTGTTCCTGTTAATGCAAAACGCCTGAAGAGATTTAGAAGTAATATGGTAAACAGAAACAGAAACAGAAACAGAAACTTTTTTATTCAATATAGATTATAAATAATACTTATTGAAAGTCACTCTTTTGTATAATTACCACTGGTTCGAAAAAAACCTCTGTCCTGGGAAGAACCAGCAAGAAACCCAGCGGGACTTGTTTTTTTAAATAACAGCTTACAATCATGTATGTTACACAAATTAACAACACAACAAATTAGAAATAGCTTGGGAGCGATCACCTCACTTCCAGGGGTTATTATCATCTATAAATTCTTTAATATTATAATAACCCTTTTTATACAAACTTAGTTTAATAAAGTTTTTGAACTTTGAGCAGGTCAAATTTTGTATATTTTCTGGAATTTTGTTGTAAAAGCGTATACATCGCCCCAAGAATGAATTATTGACTCGATGGAGTCGGGTAACTGGTACTACTAGCTTGTATCTGTTCCTAGTATTTACAGAATGAATATCACTTATTTTTGTAAAACTACTTTTATTTTTGTGTACGTACATTACATTTTCATAAATGTATTGAGAGGCCAAAGTTAATATATTAATTTCCTTAAATTTTTGTCGCAGCGACTCTTTAGGCTTAAAATCATAAATTGCTCTTATGGCCCTCTTCTGCAAAACAAATATAATTTCAGTGTCAGCTGCGTGTCCCCATAGCAAAATACCATACGACATTATGCTGTGGAAATAGCTAAAGTAAACTAGTCTAGCTGTTTCAACACTAGTTAGACTTCTAATCTTTTTTACAGCATATGCTGCAGAACTAAGTCTGCTTGCTAGCTTTAATATATGGGGGCTCCATTGAAGCTTCGCGTCTAGTGTGATTCCAAGAAAAATGGTGGTATCTACAAGACTCAGTTTCTCCCCATTTAAAATTACATTAGTATTTAATTGTTTGACATTTGGAGTCATAAATTTCATACATTTCGTTTTAGTGCCATTTAAATGCAAATTATTGACATTGAACCAATTCACTAATTTAGATATAGCATTATTTACTTCGTCATATTTTAGCAAATGTCGACTTAATTTGAAAATTAAAGAAGTGTCATCTGCAAATAATACTATATCATGGTTATCTCCTACTATGTAAGGTAAGTCATTAATATATACAAGAAACAGAAAGGGGCCGAGAATTGAGCCTTGAGGCACGCCCATCTGTACCATCGACCCGGAAGAACTCGTACTGTTGATGACAACTTTTTGCGTTCTCTTACTTAAATATGAAATAATTAATTTTAGAGCATCACTTCTTACACCGTAGTGTTGAAGTTTCCTGATTAATGTTTCATGGTGAACACAATCGAAGGCTTTGGATAGGTCACAAAATATACCCAAAGCATCCTGTGAATTCTCCCATGCATTAAATATATATTTAATCAGCTCAACACCGGCATCAGTTGTCGAGCGACCCCTTGTAAAACCAAATTGATTTTTATGAAGTAAATTATTTATATTAAAGAAATTTAACATTTGATCGAGAATAATTTTTTCAAAAATCTTACTAAGTGTTGGTAGTACAGAAAAAGGTCTAAAATTGGTGGGGTCTAATGTACTACCAGATTTAAATAAAGGTATTACTTTACTATACTTCATTAAATCAGGAAACACACCAGATTCGATACTAGTATTAAAAATAACAGCTAAATGAGGCGCGATTGTATCTATTATAGACGCAATAACTTTAACAGAAATCCCCCACAGATCCGCAGTTTTCTTAACATCAATAGTTTTAAAATATTTTACAATATCTTTTGATGATACTTTATGAAATGTAAAATTCTTTGTACACGCATTTACATTTTGTTTAAGTAATGATTCGGCGACCGCAGGAGAAGAATTCAGTGACTTAGTGGTTAATATCGGAATATCAGTAAAATATTTCTCAAAAACCACTGCAACGTCCTGATCTGATTCGGTTAATTTGTTATTAACACTTAACTTGTAGTTTGAATTGCGAGAGTTGATCTTACCAGTTTCGCTATTAATTATACTCCATGTCATTTTAATTTTATTAGAAGCCGTCTTAATTTTGTTGCTCAAATGCAAAGACTTGGCTGTGAAGCACACTCTTTTAAATATTTTTGAATATTTTTTTACATATTCTCTAAATTCGACGCTATTTCTTCCTTCAATTAAAAACCTTCCATCACTTTCTTACAAGAACAATTCAGACAGAATTTATATGGAGTATTATTTACCCTATCATTTGAACATTAATAATGAATTGACTATATCAAGTAATAGAATCAGGCGTTACTTTGCGAAAATCCATTATAATCACATGACTAGATCAAATCAAAAAGTCGTTGTGTTTGAGAAATATTTCACTGATATTCCTTTTTTGTCTTTGAAAACGTCTCCAACTGACGTCGAGTCATTACTCAAACAGACTTTCAATACTTGTTAAAAAAATATTGAAAAAGTATTACCTACAAATATTTTGCAATATTTCGAAACCCTTTATGTAAAGAAAAACGCTGACTTGTGGGGGATTTCCGTTACAGTTATTGCGTCCCTAATAGAGTAAATTGCACCTCATAATGCTATTATTTTAATACTAGTATCGAATCGGGTGTGTTTCCTGATTTAGCGAAATATAGTAAAGTAGTATCTTTATTTAAATCTGGTAGTACATGGGACCCCGCTAATTTAAGACCTAATATAATTTCTGTGCTGTGAGAGTTATCTCAATAAATTTTAAAAAAATAATTATTTTAGTTAAATTGTTTTTTTTTTAATAAAAATAAATTACTTTTAGTTTGATCAAGTCTCACCAATCTTGAGAAAGCTGTATTAGTTTATTTTAGCTACTTTCATAGCGTGATATCTTATGGAATTTTGCTATGAGGTAATGCGACTGACAATGAAGCCATATTTGTTTTACAAAAGAAAGCCATATTGGCGATTCATAATTTAAATTGTAATGAGTTTCTTAAAGAAAAAATTTAAGAAATTAACATATTAACATCAGCATCGCAATAATGTTATGAAAATATAATTTATGTACATAAAAACGTAAATGGTTTTGATAAGAATAAAGATGTTCATACTTTAAACACTAGGAACAAACATAAGCTTGTACCAGTTCCTAGACTTCACATAATTAGTAATTCATTCATGGGGCAGTGTATACGCTTTTATTACAAAATCCCATAAAATGTACAAAATTTGTCAATAAACAAGTTGAAATTTTGTATTAAAGAAAAATTTAATTTTTATTTAATAATATATAACTAATAAAAATACTCTATTATTTTCTATTCTATTCCAACCGGAATGACTTATCTCAAACCATTTTTTTCAGAATAAGACTATAAATAAACATCATTTTGTAATAAGACGGATTGTAGTCCTGACAATTTATTTATCTAACGTGCTTTTCTCCACTTCTTAAATTTGAACAATTTTTAAACTCATTTGTTTATTGCGGTGCAATTATTTTGAATAGCTTGTTACGGCGAGCACATCTTTTCTCCTAACAGACGTTCTGTCTGACAGTGTACATGTAAATAAGCCGTGAGATCCCCACAAGATGAAAGGAGTCTCATTTACAGTGAGTGTTTCACTCGCGTCGTCTAGAGGTCCCATTTTTCAGGGCATGATGAGATTCCTGAAGCACTGATTCGGACAACGGCACACTAAACTCTGTTTTCATTTAAATTTATTATTTTATTTCTTCTATAACGTTAATCAAAAATGACTTCTAATTGAATAATTAATATTGCATTCTAGTTAATTAGCAAGTAAGTCAACTCTTGAATTCACTGGTGAGAATGGCCTTTTTTGAAGATGTACATAATATATCTATTTCTTTGCTAGAGATAAAATAGATAAAACACGCATTTTCTATGTTTTTTCGACTGCCGTTTTATTTTTAATAGTCTACTAGGTTATAACCGTGGCTACACTTGTGAATGATTAACTCATGCATGGAAATTGAGAATTTATGGTTACGACCTCTCAGCCAGTTTTCAAATAAATCCGTTCAGCCCTTTAATTTTATTATTTTTATTGTTTATATTAAACGATTCAAGAAGATGCGTGCAAATTAAACAATAACAATAATAACAAACATTTAAAGTTCTCAGGCCATGATGCTGAAACCATGCTCAACTTGATGAACTTATGTACGTGGTAAAGCCATGCTGCAGCTATATTAGTGGTTTAGTTGTAGCACGAATGGGTCGGCTCGACCGGGGAAGGACCACGCTCTCACAGAATACCAGCGTAAAATGGTAGCTTGACAATACTGTGTTTCGATTGGTGCGTGTAGAGAACCGGATACCCTTTTTATTGGAAAAGAGGCATTCCATCTGAGTCCTTACGGGTAACGACGCATCTGCATTTTGATTCTTTATTGAGAATAAATGTAGATGTCTATGTGTCACAGCAACTACTTACCATCAGGTGGACTGTATGCTCGTTTGTTACCCTTATTCAATAAAAAATAACTTAATTTATATCCTTAACATCCCGTAAAATTCCACTGCTGGTCGCACACATATATACCAGTAACTGTGTTGTTTATTTCAAATAAAATCAAAGCGAAGCATAGGGTGGCTCTCCACTTAATGGAGTGATGACCTGCCGAATCGAATAGATGCAGTTAACTTGGACCATACATTTCTTAGGAAAAGCCTAAAGTGGATTTGTCATGGGCTGTAATAATGATGATGCAAATGACTTTTAAACGTTATAAACCTAGCTAACTAACAGTATAGCAAAGTGGCGAAGCAATCGGCTTTTTCTTATCAATCAGTTTTAAAATAGGAGTTTCAGATGCCTGGGTGATCAGCAATCGATTGCTGAAAACAGAATTTGAAAATTCGAAACCGTTCTCGAGATAATCGTGGGACAGACGGACACACTTCGTGAAATCAATAAACCTAGCAAGCTAACAGCATAGCAAAGTGGCGAAGCAATCAGCTTTTTTTGCCGTTTAGCAATCAGTTTCAAAATAGGAGGTTCAGATGCCTGAGTGATCAGTAATCGATTGCTGAAAACAGAATTTGAAAATTCGAAACCGTTCTCGAGATAATCGTGGGACAGACAGACGGACAGACGGACAGACATCGTGAAATCAATAAGTGTCTTCGCAAGCTTCTACACTTAATAATGAAAGCTATAATTTTTGCTAATTATATTTGAGTCTGCTACATCACAAGCCTTATGTCAAAGCAAAATAAATAATGTAAGCGAGTATTCTCTTTTAGATGCCGCGGTTCACGCGTTGACAATATTTTGTTGTAACAACTCGAGCAACTTGTTTACGTAATTAGTCAATTTTTTACATTTTTTGACTCGTGTCGTTATTTTTCAATTGAGTTGAATTCTTTCTGCTCTTCCTATTTTTTTGTACTGGAACTTTCACATCAGAATATATTTCTTTATTTTAAACCCCTAGGGTAAAATTATAAATATAATATTTAATTAAATGAGGTTTGTGGTGGAGGTTTAAAGCAATACTTATTCGTACCATGGGTGTCGTAAGAGACATCGTTATGAAAAGCCAGAAAGAGCTCGTAGGCATCAAGTGTGTTACCACACCAATCGATCGACGTCGATAGACGATTGAACAACGATTTATCGACCAGTATCAATCAATCGACTTCGATCCATGTGTGTGTTGTTCGATTTGGTAACACCCTGATTGATGGCATATACAATATCATTAAATGTTATATTTTAATTAATGAATTTAATACAGAAGAACATAACAGAATCTTGAAGGAAGTTTTATCCAGATTATACAGAAATGGGGCATATCAATTAATAGAAGTAAACGCGTATTCGAAGTAGAACAACAATTATAAAAATACATCACTTTATAAAAATGTGTATTCGAGGAAGAAACTTTTTCATTTTTAAGACATTGGACTTTTAAGGCTGATATTAAAAATAAACACAGCGGATGAAAATTAATTTCTAGGATCGTGTAACAAAAACAAATATTGAATTTTTTAGGTATTTAGTTGGTAAAAGCGTTTAATCGCACGTCTAAAACTGCAAAAAATATAACACGTAGCATTCTATACAACTTTTTACAGTGACTAATTTTAAAGCGGTAACTTGATACATTTGGATCGCGGTTTGTAAGCGAGCGATTTTTATGTGTCCCATAGTAATAGTATGGCGGTGCATGCAAAGCAGTTAACCGCGTTCGGTTTTTTATTCAATTATTCAGTCTAAAGTTGGCGAGCGTAGAGGTCCGTTGATATTTGCGACGCTAATCTAAAGAGATTATTTCATGTCGTCCGACTCAGAAGCAATGTCTTTAGACTACGACAATGTGTCTAAAAACATTATTATTGAAGTGGGAATAAGGCCGGCATTATATGACAAATCGTTGAATCAATACAGAGACAGAAATAACTTGTCACAAGTTTTTTTTTTATAGAATAACGGTGCCAAACGAGCACACAGTCCACCTGATAGTAAGTGGTTGCTGTGGCCCATAGACATCTACATCTATCTTCATTTGCGAATTAAAATGCAGATGCGTTGTCAGCCGTAAGGACTAAGATAGAATCCCTCTTTTCCAGTAAAAAGGGTCTCCGGTTCTCTACACTCACCATACGAAACACGGCAGCATTAAGCTGCTATTCTACGCTGGTATTCCGTGAGAGCGTGGTCCTTCCCCGGTCGAGCCGATCCATTCGTGCTACAAGTACCTATACTATTAATATAGCTGCAGCATGGCTGTACTACGTAAGCAAGTGGATGTACCCAGTATTTATGGCGGTGACGTTTTATATTTCTTTATTTAAAAACCAAAGCCACAACACACGCTACACCCCAGGAATCCATGATGGTACTGAAATAAAATTAAGCAAAATGCCAGCCGCAGTGCGTGGTCGTATGCGGTTTTGCGTATTCGGCTATTAGTAAACCGCGCGCGTTTAATCGCAGTGCGTGCTAAGCCTAGGTCTTTTTTTATAGAAATAGGGTGACAAACAAACAGACAGTCCACCTAATGGTAAGTGGTAACTGTGGCCCATAGACATCTACATCTATCCTCGTTTGCGATTCAAAATGCAGATGCGTTGCCTTGAAGACAAAGATGGAATGCCTCTTTTTCAGTCAAAAGGGTCTCCGGTTCTCTACACTCACCATACGAACTGCTGTTCGCTAATTTCGCATTAAGCTGCTACTTTACGCTGGTATTCTGTGAGAACGTGGTCCTTCCCCGGCTGAGCCGAGCCATTCGTGCTACAACTGTACTATAAAGGCACCTTGCATTCCATGAAACTGGTATCTTACCCAGACAGCCTTATAATCAAAGATTGGTTGAATTTAAAATGATGTCTCTCCGAAGCTGGCGGGAGATACTTGTTCTATGTTTCTTGCATAAAATAATTAATTCCAAAGTCAAGTGCAGTAAGTTGCTTAAGCAGGTTCCTCTATCAGTACCGATTACATATCTTCGCTGTTGCAATACTTCTTGAAAAACATATCACATACCTTTCACTAGAACTATGGAGTATACGGTACAAGGAGAACCATCTCATATGGGGCGAAAGTTGAAAAAGTATCCTACTATTTACTGAAAATAGAGATTCCAAAACCTACCACAATAGCGCTGTCGTCTGAAAAACTACGATATGAAGATAGCTGTTGTGAACGGAGTGAAGTCAGCTGAATTTTATTTAAAAAATTTCATGACTAGAGTAGTAAGTAAAATGCCAGTATACAAAATCTCAACTATTTTCGTAGTACAAAACCAAGCGGATTGGTCGGTTCTTGTTTATTTTTCCATCTTATTCTTATTACATTTGGCGCTTTTTTTTAATTTAGTGCCACCCTTATTGGACACGTTTTTAGGGACACTTTTCATATAAAGAGATGGTCCTCCTTCTCTCTACACTCCATAACTAGAAGGCATCTTGGTAAGCAAGCTCCCATGGTTCGCATATGTGCAAAATATAATAAAATATCTCGAGTAGTAATATCTCTCTACATATTCCATAATTCCTTTGCTGTGTTTAAAAAAAATCACCGATCATCTATCGGTGAGTCCGCATTTACATTGAAAAATAAGAAATATATATATAATATGTATGTATATGATGTATGTATGTATTTATACATACATACATACATACATATATATATATATATATATATATATATATATATATATATGCATATATATGTCTCTGTGTGTATGTGTGTGTGTGTGTGTGTGTGTGTGTGTGTGTGTGTGTGTGTGTGTGTGTGTGTGTGTGTGTGTGTTTATGTGTGTATATATGTATACTGTAAGTGTGCTTATGAAATAAAATAAAAATAAAATAAATATAGCTGCAGTTTGGCGCTACCACGCTCAAAAGTCAAAATCTTTATACTCAAATCTTGAAAAAGGAAACTTTGTTTAAGTGAGGGAACATAAAAATAGATTTGAAGAATTCCCAACTCCAGCACATTTTGATAAAAAATTTTTGATTTAATAAACGTATAAAAATAGTAATTGAATAAAATGCACGACCAAATTAATAACTTTTCAAACAATTTAATAAGTCACTCTTTTATCATTAAATTGTTGATTAAAACCTTTCAAAATACCACTGCTGAACTCTGGCCTCCCCATAGGTTGTCTCATAGGATAGGTTTTTTACCATACTTACCACACCTGTCAGAGTGATAGACAACCGCAGTATTTTCATTAGTTGTTTTCAGGAAACTGTTGCTTCATATCTCCTGTTTTAATTTTTCCCTTTACCCTCTTGCATTATCCACGGGATAAGATGATTTGGATGATTGTGGATTATCGTATAGTAACACGGATAACTTCTACTGATATCCTTTTAAAAATTATTTGCTGATAAAAATTAATATGTGTATGATATTTGCCAAAGTTGACACGCTTAACAGGTAGGGTAGGGACTTGCAGTTGTTTTAATCGTTATGGGGTTGTTATCAGGAAGATGCTGCTGCCTGTTTCAGTTTTCCTCTGTCGCCTCCTACACCCTCTACGAAATTTTAATATGGGGTAGTGGATTTTCTTACGCCGCCTCTTCACGACACGCAAACTTAAACGATGCTACGAAATCTTTAAACCTACTTTTTAAATCAGGTAAATATATGTAGCGAGAACGTGATGTGATCGGCGCGCATATAAACGACATAATTCACTTTAATTCTGTCTTTTTGATCGGCATGAATTTCGTTGAATATTTTATATAAAAAGTTTACAAATGATGAAAAATGGAATAAATCTCATTTTACGGATATAATCGCGTTTAATTTTAACTTTCTTAATTCCAAACGTTTTGGGCAATTTCCAGCACCCAAGGTCACGGGGGGATTAAGGTGTTTGACATCCCGACGTCATAATTAGCGAAGGCTACCTTCAACTTTTAATTATTAATGTTTGGTCCGATCTACGCAGAACAAGCTTTCTAGTACATTATTTTGAAATCCTGCAGTATATTATGCTTGGGTTTGTATTATTTTTTTTAAATTATGAGATCCTTATTAGATGGTAGCACCCAAACGCGATTAGTCTTTATGGCAGAATTGCTGGAGGACCTAAGCACTATGCTCAATGACCTCAATAGTGTTTCCCATCGGATAGGTCTTAAGATGAACATGGACAAAACAAAGATCATGTTTAATGTCCATGTCACACCTATGCCGGTAGTTGTTGGGAGCACTAAGCTCGAAGTTGTTGACGAGTATGTTTACCTGGGGCAATTAGTCCGACTAGGTAAGTCCAACTTCGACCGAGAGGTCAATCGAAGGATTCAACTCGGTTGGGCAGCGTTCGGGAAATTACGGCACATCTTCTCGTCAGGTATACCTCAAAACTTGAAAACGAGACTGTACACCCAGTGCGTGTTGCCAGTGATGACATACGGAACTGAGACGTGGTCCTTCACTGCTGGCCGGGTGAGGAAGCTCAAGGTCGCTCAGCGAGCTATGGAGAGGGCTATGCTCGGAGTTTTCTGCGTGATAAACTCAGAAATGAGGTTATCCGCAGTAGAATCAGAGTGACCGACATAGCCCAACGGATTAGTAAGCTGAAGTGGCAATGGGCTGGCCATATAGCTCGAAGAACCGACAACCGATGGGGAAGATAGGTTCTCGAGTGGCAGCCTCGTACCGGCAGGCGAAGTGTAGGGCGTCCCCCACTAGACTAGCATAGTGATAAGTCAAATGTGTATTTGTTGCTACAATTATGAGGACATAATACATATTTTTTTAATAGGATAGGGTGACAAACGAGCACAGAGTCCACCTGATGTTAAGTGTTTGCTATGACCCATAGACATCTACATCTATCCTCAATAAATAATCAAAATGCAGATGCGTTGTCATCCGAGAGGATTAAGATGAAATTCCTCTTGTCAAGTAAAAAATGTCTCCGGTTCTCTACACTCACCATACGAAACACGGCAGCATTAAGCTGCTATTTATTTACAAAAGATTTTTTTTATTTACAAAAGAGTGACTTTCAATAAGTATTATTTATAATCTATATTGAATAAAAAAGTTTCTGTTTCTGTTTCTGTTTCTATTTGACGCTGGTATTCTGTGAGAGCATGGTCCCACTCCGGTCTCCGGGAGGGGTGTTGGTATTGCTAGGCGTTGCTTTCCCTATCTTCCGTAGCCGAATATTGGTCGAAGGCGGAGACTTCGACTAAATCTACCGATGAAATCAGGAAGGCTAGACCTTCTGAGTGCTCATTTTCCTGGCCCCAATTACCTTCACGTATCAGAAACGAGGGCATCAGTTGCGCAGGTGAAGTTGAAAGCCACGTAGGAGGGCGCACCATGTGTTCTGGTGCACATTACCTGAGAAGGAGATGAGTAGGAATACTCCACTCTCGAGGTTGGGTCGCAATGGGGCGGCCAGCACTGGTGGGACCCCGGATGTGTGCGTAAGCGTTCCCGTGACCTTGCCAATATACGACGAAGGTGGAACACCATGCTGTTTTAGTCGGTGCCAGTCCGACATAACCCGTTCTTGCACCCTCAAGGCGGGAATGCGTAGGCAATTCCCCATGTAAAAAAGGTGTCTATGGGTTTTAGTAGCTACAAACTATCAGGTGGACTGTTAGTTTGTTTGTCATTTGAGGTTTATAAAAATATTCATTATGCGCTATGTTTTTTTTTTATTGAAAAGTGTAATTATTTTTTAATTATTTTATTTTTATGTAATTAGTAGTTTAAAAAAAGGTGTTTCTTTTCTTTTCTTATTTCCATCAACTTTAAACAATTAATCAGACTAATGTAAAGATTGTTATAATCTTTTTACAATTTCTGCCATCAAATTGTAATGCATTAAGAGCGATATATTGGATAGAGTCAGTATATTTACAGGTTTTAAGACAAAATTTGAACAGTGTTAGGGGCAGGCGGCAGCTTTTGCTGTCGCATGGATGGGCCGGCTCGAACCGGGGTGGTACCACGACCTCACAGAATACCAGCGTGAAGTAGAGGTTTACGTCTGCGTTTCGCTTGGTGAGTGTAGGTGGCCGGAGGCCCTTTTTACTGGAAATGAGGCATTCCATCCTAGTCCTCACAGCTTGACAACGCATCTGCATTTTGATCTGTAACATAGGATAGATGTAGATGTCTATGGGCCGCAGCAACCACTTACCATCAGGTGGGCTGTGTGCTCATTTTTCACCCTTATCCTATAAAAAAATATTTTAGTGATAATGCTTCTGTGGCCTAGTTGTTGAGTCCAGATATGGGCTATAGCAGCCACTTAGGTGTGCAACTAGCCACCAAGTGTGACGATTAAAGCAAGTCCTAAAACTTAAGAAACCGTTTTTCAGCAGTGATTTGAAACGCTTTGATGAAGATGAAGAAAAATATATAACTGATACAGATGCATGTATCACGGGTATCTATGAAAAAATGTGTGTCAAAGCAACTCAGCGGCTTGGTTTGAAAGACTACTCTGATATTATGGTATCGTCCCTCCGCCTTCCAAACGTAGCAATTAAAGCAAACTATCCTACAACAAAATAGGCATCTGTCCAACATTTTATTATTATACTCGTTGACGTCTCCTCTGTATGTATACTATGTAGCCATGAATTGACGGACCAAATCACACGACCTTTAACCTTAGGAGGGGGAAAATAAGATTTCTACTCGGTATCCAAACCTAAATCAGCTCTCACTGGCAATACTGTACACCTTATGTCAATGTGAATTTTTCGCGCCGAATCAGCGAGACAGCGAAGATGCAAATCTTCAAATTAAAAAGTCTGGAATTGGTTCTAAAGTGAAATTTCTGGATTTTATTGTTAACAAAATGAGAAAACTTTTTATAAATAATTTAAAAAATATTTTTTACATTTAAATATTACTAAAGGGGTAGCCTAATAAAAACGCAATATTAAATCAATCTATGAGGCTGAACGAGCGTCTGCACATACCTACATTCTCAATCAACTTAATATGTATACTGATTTTAAATTTACTTATTATAAATCTTCTTACATACAGCCAATGATATTAAATACATGTAGAATGTAATATAATTGCTTACAGCGTAATAAAAATGCAATAAAAAAATCCATGTATGAGACAGAACGAGAGTCTGTACATTACAATTTGCCTGCACAGTGCCATAACCAAGGATTATCAAGAAAGTTCTTAAAGAAACTCAAGTAACTTCTTATTTATTAGAAAATAAGTCCTTAAAAGATTAATGGATTTTGATAAATTTTAAAGAAACATACATAAAACTTTAAACTAAAATTAGGAATTGTATTAATCACTAACAACTAAATAGTCATACAATAGCCTTTAGTAATTGTTCTATCCCAGCAAAGTAGATATTATCAAGGAGTTTGTGGCAGGCGCCAAGCCTAGCCATCAAAGAAGAAAAAATAGAGGTAAATATAGCTATAAAGGTAAGCAAATTCACCTGACGTTATTGTATTCCAATGGTACATTATATACAAAAAAGTCTCCTATTGGGTCGAGACCAGTGAGTGTGAGTCAAAAATATCCTCCCACATTTAATTTTTTATTAAATATAATATTTATAATAGCTATAAAATTAAATAAATTTAAGTGTAGTGAATAAAATAAATTTTAAAATTAATAGTTGACAGTAAAACTAACAAGATAAAAGTACTGCTCTTGCATTTTGTTCTGCTCCATTTAGCCTTTGAGAATTGATAAAACATATCATCTTAAAGAACACTGCTTTAACTCAGCTTAATTATTTATATTTTTTTTCCTTATTGCTGTTTTAGATGAAGAGATTCCGAAAATCAAGAAAGTGCAAATTTCTAGAACTACTTGGTTTAATTGTAAAAAAAAGAAATTCAATACCATAAAAATTGATTACTTGGTCTTAACTTGTAAAATTACAGCATTTTCATACCTAAAGTGTAACACTAATATATTAAATAGATAAAAAGCGATTATTTAATTATGCTAATTTAATAAACAAATTAATATCTGTTACGCCAGCTATCTCTTAAGGGAAAATGTATACAAAACATTTTAAATTTTGTCTGGTACTTTCTCTTGAAAAAAGAATAAAAATACAAAAATATTGTTGACGTGATAGATAGAAAATAAATTGTCATAATTTTTATCAATTTTTTTTTTCAATTTATAATACCTAATGCAACGTTTGACGAAAATTATTAAACGACTTTTATTACAGCAGATACTTAAAAATGTATCGTACCTAAAGACAATAAAAGAGGTATTTTATTTTATATTTTAATTTATTCATTTCATTCCAGTGGGTTAGCAAAATAGCCTAGTTGCCTAATTACATGCTGGTAAGCTAAGACAATGTCTCCGTTGCGCTGCAGTCCGTAACAAAAGTCATTTGTCGGAAATGTCGCCCATGGTGACGTTGTCATAATGTCGACCGTAAATTTCATGCTTGTAGTGGCTTTTGTTCTGACTAGATAAATAATAGGACATCAAATTAGGAAAATGTTATTTTGTTGTTATTAATTAATTGAACAGTAACTAAATTGATTTAAAATATGAATTTACAATTATGTAGATTATAATATATCGTGCATATAAAGGAAAGTGTATCAAAGTATTAAAGTCATTTTCGTACGTGGTAGAGCCATGCTGCAGCTATATTAATAGTATAGTTGTAGCATGAATGGGTCGGCTCGACCAGGGAAGGACCACGCTCTCACAGGATAGCAGCGTAAAATAGCTGTTTAACACTGCTGTGCTTCGTATGGCGAATGTAGAGAACCGGCAACCCTTTTTACTGGAAAAGAGGCATTCTATCTTTGTCCTCACGGGTGACAACGCACCTGTATTTTGATTCTTTATTGAGGATAGATGTGGATGTCTATGGGTCACAGCAACCACTTACCATTAGGTGGACTGTGTGCTCGTTTGTCACCCTATCCTATAAAAAAGTTACGACTTTAGAAGCTACTACATGATTTTTTTTTAGTTTTTTGTCCACAGTTGAACAAAGGCTTCCCACATTATACCTTATAAGATGGATATTTGCAATAGTTATGAAGCTTGCCAGGCAGATTGGCAACCACAATTAGTTCGTTTTTATCTTGTCTTTTTGGTCTCTGAGGCCGTTCAAGTTGAAGAACATGACAGTTAAAGAGCGTGGTTTAGTTCTACTTAAAGATTGTACTACCATTTTGATTTATAATTGAGGTAGTTTGGCATAAACTGTAACCGTTACTGCCGATTAAAATTCTACTCCTGATCATAGGTCTCCCTGATAGATTGCCTCGTGGAAGGAATATTCGTCATAGTTGCCACACTTGGCAGGCGGGTTAGCAACCGCATTTGTTTTATTTTACTTTTATGAGGAAGTCGCTTTAACTTTTTAAATGTACTAAAAAATGACTAGCTCAAGGTGACAACTGGAATGTTGTCTAAATGTAACAAATACATAACTATATTAACTTTGTATCTTTGTGTTGGATTCAAAAATTTAACTACCTAAAATTTTAACGATTGAAAAAATTCTGTAATTTTTTATATGATATTATTTTTAACCATTGAATAAATTTAAACATTAACATGCGTTCAGTATATTATGTGCGTACGAGTACGTATTGCGTATTAAGTGACTTCACTTTTGTTGTCACTCGATTTTGGTCAACATTTAATTTGGGTACCGGTACTTGTACTATTATATGTTCTGTGGTACCGCGAGATATATATGAAAATAGATTCATAAGAAGTAAACTTCATAAAAAAAACATTTCAACTGTTTTTTATTCGATCGGGTTGGCCGTGAAATCTGTTAGCATACCTAAAAGAACATATGCTTCGATAATATATGTCCAGCAAGGTAGTTTTGAAAGGCTGTAATGATGATAATAAAAAGAACTGCTAGGGCAAGTAGCAAAATGTGCAATAACTCGACTTGATATATTATAAATTAATGAATATGGACACTATGTTTAAAGTAAAATTAAAAAAAGAACAGACGTTTACTTTATTATAGATATTACTATCTTACTAAGGCGAGTAGCGAGGCGTAAAATAACTTTAATATTTCACTAGTCATAACACTTAATTGCAATCTTTAATCATATTAAAATTCAGATACTATTATTATATATGCACAACTGAGATATGAAAGTTAGTTAAAAATTTTACGGTATTCATTTGACATCGTTCGCGATGCATTGGCAAACTGACTGCTTCTGCGGTGGACGGTTTTTAATTTCTGCGATACTTTTTTCATACAGAAGCTGCACTCGTATTTCATTGCTATCACAATAGGAAAAAGTAAGATGTTTTACGAACAAAATTCGTAATCAAATCAAATTTTGCAAAACTTGTTGATGTAAATTAGACTGTCACGCGATTAGCTTCTCTAACTATATTTAGTAGTGAGTAGCTAACTACAAATTTTTACTCTTACATATTCATACGTATTCATTATCTCCTAACTTAACTATATTCTGAGTGTGAAGAAAAATAATTAATGATTTTTTTAATGTTAACACGAATACTACACGTGAAATAAAACTTCTTTCTCGGATTTTATCACGTTAAATTTAAACTGTTCTTTAACTTACAAAGTTTCGGTCAGTCCTCAACACCAACAACACCTCAGTACCACCGGTGACCGCGTGAGCGTCAGGAATTAAAAAAAGTTAAAATTATACGCGATACAATCTGTAAAGTAAGTTTCCGTAAAAGTAAGTGGTAGAGCAATGCTGCAGCTATATTAGTAGTACAGTTGAAGAACTAATGGGTCGGCTCAATCGGCTCAACCGGGGAAGGACCACGTTCTCACAGGATACCAACGTAAGATAGCAGCTTAACGCTGCTGTGTTTTGAGATTAGAGAACCGAAGACTCTTTTTACTAGAAACAAGGAATTTCATCTGAGTTCTCACGGGTGACCACGCATCTGATTTATGATTCGTAATCGAGGATAGATGTAGATGTTTATGGGCCGCATTAACCACTTAACATACTATGTGCTCGTTTGTCCCCTTTATCTTATTAAAAAAAAAAACGATCTTTTTGAGATATGTATATGTACTAATGTGTGTATCATTATACAAAGTGACGATGAAGTTATCACGTTAAATGAAAAGACGTATTCTATACAAAGTTCTTTAAACATACACAACTAAAAAAATATATAACAATTAACATTCTAGAAGCGGTAGCCTTTTTTTGTTTTAATATTAAACAACATCATGAGAATGCATCAGATATCACCTGATAAATACTAGAAGTTCAAAGACCCATGGCCCGTGAAGGCCAAGAGACCTAGTTCAACGTTGCCAATTTTAAATAATTAAATAAAGTAATAAATTAAGCAAAAAATGTACTTATGTCTAACAAAATGAGGCATAATTCTTATGCGCGATGTGACAAGAATTGGGACGGGGTGTCGGGAGGGTGGATGCGTGGTCGACTGGCGCGTGCGACGATAAAGTAAGACAGTAAACTTAGTCCGACGCCGGCGTCCTTGGGGACGGTTCATCAGTCGCTTGACCTAATTTTAGTTTTTCGCGTACACGTCCTTTTATTTTAAGGTTTTTTTTTTTGTGGATATTTTCGTAAGTTTCTTGATTTGTTTGTGATAGGACACGTTAATACTATAATAATAATTGTGTTAAGGAGGTGGTGTGACTATTTGTGTGAAATTTGACTCTTTCTTTTACTGTATTGTATTTTTTATTTGTGATAGGACACGTTAATAATAGATAGTCATATTTAATAATTTAGTGGTGTGACAGCCCGTGCGCAATTGGACGCTTTTATCACCGATATGGTTTTGATTTATGGAGAATGCCACCAAAACGCGTCCCTGGCATTACGAACATACCGAGAGAGGTATAATACCACAGGTTAATGTCCTACAGACTCACGGATTTTTATACGGGCAGTCCAAAGATTACGTGACGGCGAACATTTTATCCCGTGTCAGGTTGAACAGGTCAGGTTGGTTGTGTTGTTGCAGCCAATGGTGATCTACTTCGAAAAGTCCGAAATAATATCATGCGACGATGTTAATTATGCATTCGGATACACGGCGGACATTTTGAAAATTTAAAAATTTGATTTGTTTAAACTTGAGTGATTTCAAGATTAGAGTGATTATTTGGATAAAAAAAATACCATGAAATTTGTGATTTGTTGATAACATCGGATTAGCATCGCCCTACGCGTGCCTCATTACCTATGTATGGGCAAGTCCTAGGTATTATAATATAATTACCTATGTCGATGTCGCATGAGCAATGAACCGCTGGCCGTGACGTTGCCGCTTCTACAAGTCACTTCAGGTCAGTTAAATAATGTTATCAAGGATGATTTATTTCATGTAATTTTTTACTCTATTATTTTGTTTGGAAGATGCATTTTTTATTAGTTTTTATTATTGTTTATTTTATTATTTTAACAGACATATATCAACTTGTATTAACTGCTGTGCTGTTTAACGTGATAACCTGGGCGCCACCCAATGTATATATATATATATATATATATATATATATATATATATATATATATAATTTATTTGTGTATATTTGACGTATTTGTCGCGTGTATATATTTGAATTGAATTATATCATAACAACTTAACTGCCCAAACTCACTTTTTGTTATACCCAAGGTTAGCTGGCAGAGAATGCCAAATAGCATTAAGCTCGCATTTTGTACAAATATTTGGATCAATAAAGAATAAAATTAATAAAATTAATTCACCGATTTCTTTAATTTTCTTTTTAAAGAAAAGAATGAATGAAAGAGGAAGGGGTTGTGACCGGCCGCCGTGATATTCAGATTACATAACCGGTTTCTTTAATACGGATTTAATTCTGGGTTCCAATTTCAAACAAAAATTGTGTCTTTTTTTGTTTTTGGGTTATTTCTATTGGATTTAGGCTGTATATATATTATATTCTTTCTTTTATTGATTCATTACAGCATATCAAAATTTCACTGCTGAACATAGGTCTCAATGTAGATTTCCATATTACACCGGGAAACATCCTCCTCCTCCTTTTTCAAAGTAAGCATAAATACTGCAATCAAGTAAATTAAAAGTAGCAATTAAGAAACAGTGGTTTTATTTGGCCAATGGACATATCATATGTAAATGAGAACGGAACGAAAGCGCAGATATCAAAAACAATAAAAATAAAAGAAAATGAAATGAGATGGGTAGTCCTTGCTTATCTTCCTCGTTCTCCTGATATTCTCCCTACTCAGTCAGGTTTTTATTCCTATTTTTTCAATAAACGCAAATTTATAAGGAAAAATAAACAAAAATGTAGATGTTTCAGCAGTGGTTAAAAATTTTCATTGTCAAAAACAAAAAGTTTTATTGGAATGACATCTATAAGCTAGAAGACGGATGTAAGAAGATAGTAGTAATTTATGGACAGTATGTAACGCAATTTTAAATTACAAGAACAAACTAAAGTTTTCAGTAGTATCAAATACCTTTACGTCGTCTGCATTTTGTTTTGTATTTACACACTTGATTGCAAATATATTACAACACCAATTCCTTTTTAATTTACATTTTATTGGCAATTTTATACATTGACGTGAATATTTAAATGAAACAAACATTTTTGCTGAATGTCGCAATTAATCATTCTAGCGAAAACAACAGATGCAAACGACAGATCGCTTAATCAATGAAAACAGGTAAAAATTGCTGACAGAATTAAACAACACTAGAGCCTCTATGTTACTTTTCTTTCAATATATTTTAATGTCAGGTTTTAATACGCAGAAATTTATAGATGAAACCTGAAAAGAATGAATGAAAGAGGAAGGGGTTGTGACCGGCCGCCGTGATATTCAGATTACATAACCGGTTTCTTTAATACGGATTTAATTCTGGGTTCCAATTTCAAACAAAAATTGTCTTTTTTTGTTTTTGGGTTTTTTCTATTGGATTTAGGCTGTATATATATTATATTCTTTATTACATTGATTCATTACAGCATATCAAAATTTCACTGCTGAACATAGGTCTCAATGTAGATTTCCATATTACACCGGGAAATATCCTCCTCCTCCTTTTTAAAAGTAAGCATAAATACTGCAATCAAGTAAATTAAAAGTAGCAATTAAGAAACAGTGATTTTATTTGGCCAATGGACATATCATATGTAAATCAGAACGGAGCGAAAGCGCACATATCAAAAAACAATAAAAATAAAAGAAAATGAAATGAGTTGGGTAGTTCTTGCTTATCTTCCTCGTTCTCCTGATATTCTCCCTACTCAGTCAGGTTTTTATTCCTATTTTTTCAATAAACGCAAATTTATAAGGAAAAATAAACAAAAATGTAGATGTCTTTTTTTTTTTATAGGATGAGGGTGACAAACGAGCACACAGTCCACCTGATGGTAAGTGGTTGCTGCGGCCCATAGACATCTACATCTATCCTCGTTTGCGAATCAAAATGCAGATGCGTTGTCACCCGTGAGGACTAAGATGGAATGCCTCATTTCCAGTAAAAAAGGGCCTCCGGCCACCTGCACTCACCAAGCGAAACGCAGAGGTAAACCTCTACTTCACGCTGGTATTCTGTGAGGTCGTGGTACCACCCCGGATCGAGCCGGCCCATCCGTGCGACAGCAAAAGCTGCCGCGTGGCTCTACCACTGTTAAAAAATGTTTCAGCAGTGGTTAAAAATTTTCATTGTCAAAAACAAAAAGTTTTATTGGAATGACATCTATAAGCTAGAAGACGGATGTAAGAAGATAGTAGTAATTTATGGACAGTAGGTAACGCAATTTTAATTTACAAGAACAAACTAAAGTTTTCAGTAGTATCAAATACCTTTACGTCGTCTGCATTTTGTTTTGTATTTACACACTTGATTGCAAATATATTACAACATCAATTCCTTTTTAATTTACATTTTATTGGCAATTTTATACATTGACGTTGTAACGACCCCCCCCCCCCCCTTTCTCATCTCTTCACTCTTTCTATATATATTTATACCTTTATTTCCTTAGAATCTATTTCTATAAGTTATACAAATATATCTAACTTACGTGACCAGTATATTAATCATACATTGATCTTTCTAAAGGTTCAAATATAGGCCGTATAATGAATTTATGGCGTGATCGTCTTAGTTAGGACCCTTATTTACGTTGTGTTTGTATAGTAACTTAGTTCTTTTGGGTGTATCTTGGAAGAATGAATATTTGCGAGAGCAATCGAAAGCTGTTGGTAGTGTCTTATAAGCTAAAGAACCCCGTTCACGAAGACAGAGCTCAAATAAAAGTTAAGAACAATAAATTGTCCTTATTCCACTTGTATCAGGTTCACAACAGTCAATTCCTTATTAATTAATCCCTTCCCGCTTGGAAAAGGCTCACAATATTTATATCAAATACCAGATACAAGGGCTTCGCTCTTCCACATTTAAAAAAAAATGTGGAGGAGGTACACGGCTCCACACACGCAGCGCACGGTGAGCGCCAACCATTTTAATGCGCTCCCCCCGAAGGGTACGCAAATTTGGGAACTGGACCGTAGTCCACAGCAAAATAACTGGCGAACCAGTAAAAGAGGACTTGGCCCCTTGATAGTGCGTAAGCACAAACATCGACCGAAGTCGCGCATGTCAATGCGTGTAAACGCCATACAGAATACGATCAAATCCAGCCACAGTGAATGTACGTCACACGGGTTAGGCAACAATAGGCACATTAGCCATAAAAAGCCGTCCGTGAGCGCCACCACCTGCCAGACCGCCGTTCCTGCAGACGTGATGTAAGTGTAAGGCATCACCACCAACTGCATGGTCAGCACGGCCAATTGGCCGCAGAGCGTGTCATGAGTCTACCGCTCACCTCAAGGGAATGGGGTCCCACGTTGCGCGGCTTTCGGCCGCAGCCTTGAGAGCCTCCTCAGATTCTCCCTCCAGCTACCACCCGCATGAGGTCGACACATATGCTCCACCAACCAATACAATGGCAGATATAGCCAATAGGCAGTTATAAGATATTAGTAATAATTCGCCATCAGAAAGGGTTTGTGTCACTGACGTTGAGTATATGCATTTTTCGATCATGTTTGTCTCACCCACCAACAAGTTGCCTTCAATCTTTCCAAGGTGGGAACTTTATAGAGATATATTAATATGTTGTTATATAAAACATCATGGAGGGCAGACAGTCTGCAGCCCCGCTATGAAGGGACCCGACTTGGGCAAAGCTACTTGGGTTGTGAATCAAACCAAGACGCAGAGAGCGCCATTGAGAATAGCGACCCGCCAAACAACCATCGCAGAGACGCAATGCTGCAGAATGCAACAAGCATCAATACAACTATCGTCAGGCTTACACCATTCCAAGGTCCCCCATACAGTCCCAGTAGACATCACCACCCGCAAAATACAACTAACGTGTCACAGTAACACGCCACTAAGACGTCAGTAGCCAAAACTCCACGTATCATAGCGCTATTGCACTAAGACATGGAGTTGAGTATGCTTGCTGCACTTAAAAGTACTACCAAACATACTCACCCCAATCCGAAAGATAGCCGACGTATCCTAACACTATGCGCTAGGACGCCGTCCACAAACAGCAGGGGTGTTCGATGTCCACGGGCAAGTCGTATTGCTACAACAAACCCGCTTACCACCGACACTAAGATGATATGTCTAGAACACATCGATTAACCACCAACGTATCATAGTAGCACGGTACCAAGACATCATTAGCCAAAACTCCACGTATCATAGCGCTATTGCACTAAGACATGAAGTTGAGTATGCTTGCTGCACTTAAAAGTACTACCAAACACACTCACCCTAATCCGAAAGATAGCCGACGTATCATAACGCTATGCGTTAAGACGCCGCCCACAAACGGTAGGGTTGTGCGATGTCCACGGGCAAGTCGTATTGCTACAACAAACCCGCTTACCACCGGCACTAAGATGATATGTCAAGGACACATCGGTTAGCGAGTCCAAGTTTACCTCGGTCTCGGATGCTGTGAAACAATCTACACGCCACTATAATAATCCTTTTCAAGTCCCAATTCTTTCAATATAATGCTTTTACATATTTGAGACCTTCAACATATTTGCTTTATTTCATAGACCATACTATTGTATGTCTTATTCATATGGGACTTCAAGTCATAACTCTGCTATCATAATGCTTATGCATCATAAAGACCTTCTATATTAATGTTTTGGTTCGTTAGACCTTACTATCATAAGTCCCTAATATAGGACTAGTCATTGTGCAACATTAGTACTAGCAGTCGGTCAGCCGACCACCCCATATATATGTATAACCTTGGGTATGTGTCTCCGGCAACGCCCCTTATTATGGAGACCATTACAAGAACACTTTCATCAACTTAGAAATTTTCCGACTAATACAAGAACACCTTCTTCAACTTAGAAAATTTTTATCCATTTTGTCTATTATATTACAAATGTTATTTATCTTTATTATTGTAATATAATCGACTTGTATTTATATAATTTAATATATTTTGAATATCTTAAACAAGATTTTAATAAATTTAGAGATTTTTTAGAGACAATTTATGCGTTAACTATACTATAATATTCAATATTCCCAATGAACATATTTGAACTTTATACTTAATTTTAAACATTTTAATTGTTTAAAATATAATTTCTAAGACATTTTTAAATGCCTTTACATTGAATTTAATTTTTATTTATTAATAATAATTATGAGGCGTCACAACGTGAATATTTAAATGAAACAAACATTTTTGCTGAATGTCGCAATTAATCATTCTAGCGAAAACAACAGATGCAAACGACAGATCGCTTAATCAATGAAACAGGTAAAAATTGCTGACAGAATTAAATAACACTAGAGCCTCTATGTTACTTTTCTTTCAACATATTTTAATGTCAGGTTTTAATACGCAGAAATTTATAGATGAAACCTGAAATTGATAATATGCTTATAATGGTTGTGCCTATTTCAAAATTTCAAAAATAAATACGATGAAACAAATTCGAAAATGCATCACGATACATCTGATATGAAGATAGAAATAAAATTTAATAATTATCAATAATTACCGTCAGTCGTTAAATGGGTTAAAGGTGTCGATAAGACATTATCGCAAATCGTCCAGTGCGTCAGTCTTGGTAAATACCACTCTTTAACCTAATTCTGCCAACAAAAATTACATCAAAATAGCGTTAATTGTTTAAAATGGTAAAAGGGTGAGACCGGATGTTAACTTGCTCTCTTGCTTACACAATTTATCATTTTCAGCAATAAGACAACGTAACCCACTATACTTTCAGTATAGTGAAATTACAGTTCGACCACATCGTAACACGTTTTCACCACAATCACACACCAGTGTAACGTGAGGTAGGTAATTACATGACAACACCAAAAAATATGTAACCTAACAGCAACACTACCTATCTCAATGTAACACAGGGGAACCTCTCAGCAACACCAATCCTCCTTGCCTGCACTAGAATAATTACAATGAACAGAACTACGACACTATCTTAGCACTAGTAGAATGACCACAGTCGTTGAATGACTTAAGCGGAATCTCCCTCGCACGGCACCTACAGTGAAATTTATACGGCAAAAACAAGCGGGGGTTTCTAGACATACCCTCCATTGCACCTCGATCCAACCGGGTATTTTATAGACGCTCCGACATATATATATATATATATATATATATATATATATATATATATATATATACTAACGGCAGTATTTCTGTAGATAGTATAGATACTAACTGAAAGACCAAGAATATTCTGACAAGGTGGCGATGCATTACAGTGGTAGTGCGCAAGCGGTCACTTAATATTAAGAAGTTGAATACTGGTAACGTGTTATGATTGACTTCCTAAGCCCTTTACAGGAGGGGGCGTTGTTTCATTGCAGTACCAACAGAGTTTGCTACTTATTTCCTGCCTGCGTGACTGCACTGCCAGTGCTAAATGGAGTATTCTGGAACTATTTAAATAAACTTTGACATTTTTTTGTTTTGTGTCTTTTTTGTGTTGATAATAGATTAGATTTTGACACCTGAAAGATATTTTTGGACTGATTCATCACGGTTAAGCAAAAATAATAAGAATTTTATTTATTACATTTAAAATTTGAATTCATATATGATAGAATATATTATATCTCCTGGCAAATTAATAAAATCAATACGGCTCCGTGGCGCAGTGGCTTAGCAATCAGTTGTTGCGCTGTGGGCCGCGGGTTCGAATTCCGCACGGAACAAGTATTTGTATGGATTACAAATAATTGTTCCGGGTCTGGATGTTTGTCCTTGTGCAATTTATGTTTGTAAACTGCCTCCACGATACAGGAGAAAATCCTAGTGTGGGGGTAACGTTTTTTTAAAAAACAATATAAAAAAATAATAATTTCATAACTTGTGATAGGCATAAGGTGAAATATTAAAGTATAACGTAAATTGAAAATTTTTAATACCACCGAAAAGAACCCTTACGCAGATAAAAAAACAGCTGATGACCTTGAAACAGCTGAATCGATTTTCTAGAAAACCTATTTTTAAATAAAATAAAGCCGCACCCAAATCGGTTTACCCGTTTAAGAGCTACGGTGCCACAGAGAGACACCCATAGCTGTCAAACTTTTTTTGCATCGGGGGTCAAAAATATATTTTTTTTTAATTAGGATTATATTAACTTAACTAATATTATAAAAGAAAAATACGTTTTTAGCTCCAAATGTAGTTGAATAACCCGTAGTCACCGCGGTTAATGGCCTCTTGAAAAACCAAGTATCGTTTACGATAGTAAAAACTATTTTTTTTTATAGGATAAGGGTAACAAACGAGCACCCAGTCCACCTGATGGTAAGCGGTTGCTCCGGCCCATAGACATCTACATCTATTCTCTATTACAAATCAAAATGTAGATGCATTGTCACCCGTGAGGACTAAGATGGAATGCCTCATTTCGAGTAAAAAGGGCCTCCGGCCACCTGCACTCACCGAGCGAAACGCAGAGGTAAACCTCTACTTCACGCTGGTATTCTGTGAGGTCGTGGTACCACCCCGGTTCGAGCCGGCACATCCGTGCGACAGCAAAAGCTGTCGCGTGGCTCTACTATGCATACAGTAGACTGTGAACTATAGAAATAAATATACGTTTTTGTTGGCATTGAAGTACGATCATTATTGATTGTTATGCATAAAATAGATATTAAAATTAAAAATTATTCTTTTTGCTGTAACTTAAATACAACCGTGAATACTAACTAATAATAATTAGTTTTTATAAAAATTAGGCCGTTTCCCGTATCTTTTAAAACTTATTACAATTAATTAAATTAAAAATATGACTATTTAAACAGATTTTTATCACAACCTGTTAATAATACCGAAAGATTATTCTAATGTTCCGCACATAAAATATTTGTTTTCCTGGTAATAAATGGAAGCAATTTCAAGTAATGTAGCACTTATAAGCGTTGTACGCTTTGATCAATATATTCATGACAGAAATTCTAGGCGTGAAACAATGCCTGTGTGTCGCAACCAATCATTTTAACAAACGTAGCAGATGTAAATGACATATTGTTTAGACAGTAAAATAGGTGACAAATGTTTTACGAAACTCACCCGCTTAATGACAATCGAAATTACGGTACAAACAATAGTTTTGTTTGGGATTTGAACTCGAGACTCATCAATACTCCAATATTTTATTTAGCCATCACAAGCCCGTAAAGGTTCAATGCTTTAATATATGGACATCTCCCTTTGAAATGAGGATTTTCTGTTCTTGAAATGAAATGAAATCAATTTCATGGTTGATGCTGCTGCTGATAAAAGGGCTGGTTCTTTTCTCGCTCAAAGGCTTAGTATAGCCATTCAGCGGGGAAAATGATACCGCGGAGAGTAGGACTATATGATAATTAAGTTTCTAGTTTTAGTTTTTTTATTATTATAGTTTTTAATACTATATAAAATATAATATTTAATATGTATTTAAAGTAACCTTATGTTTTATTATATTATATATTTAGCACTTTTGAGTGAAATAAATTAAAATAATTTAAACGAATTGAAATTAAATATATTAACTTTTTCGACATAAGAGATTAAGAATTTGTTAAATGTTATTTTGTTAGTCTACTACTACTACCTACTCAAAATAAATTTTGAATTTGTATAGAAGTAAGGGTAACCTGGTGGTTAGTAAATCCTGTAACCCATAAGCAGCTACTTTTATCTTTTATTTAGAATAATACATATGCGTAGTAACCCCTGTGGAATAAAACGAAATGCCCCGTTACTAGTCAAAAGGGTCTCCAGTTCTCGTCACTCACTGTTAGAAACACAAATCTATTGTACTTATATTTCGCTGGTATTATGAGCGAGTGAGGGCCTTACCCGATCGAGACGAACATCCGTTCTGTACTAATACAGAGCCATAGCTCTACCACGAAAATTAATCGTCACGTTTGGCAAACAATGTGACGAGCGTATTACCTGCTAATTCCTACTTTTGATGCTCTTCGTCATAACTAAACTGTGTATTTTGCGCCTAGCGTAAAGGTTATACCACCATATTTATTTTCTTATATAGTATAGTATTTCTTGCTTATCGTTGGCCTCTTACAACAGCCATGGGTTGAAATGGAGTAATGGATTCTCTTACGCCACCACATATATCCTATATTAATTGAAGTTAAAATTATTTTTTTATTAAATATGCAACATAAATAAAAACAGTATCAAAAGAATGGGAGTAAATGTCTTCGCTATTGTTAAACACTTATGATCATTGCATAATACTATTCTCATTTTCCCGAAACTCTTTCCAAATAAATCCCGCAAATATCGCAATAACGAACCCCTACGCCTGAAAAAACAGATGAGTATGTATTCTGAAAACATAATAATAGTAACATAAATAACTTCAAACGTCGCAGAGTGCGAAAATGTATTTCTTTGTCCTAAAAAAGAATAGAAGATAAGAAATTTTTCTTAGTAGCAGATAAAAATCATATTAACATTGTGGTTTTGCCGTTTATTTCATTTGGCAATGTACTCGTATTGTCACAGACCGAGTGACGGCATAAGAAATAAATAATGGAGCCACGTCAGTCTCTCATGAATTGTTCAAACTCGTAAATGGAAGATAGATGTTTGATTGTTATATATTGTTGTGCTTTTGTGTTATATAACACTTGTTGAGAAATATTTGATAAACAATTTACCGTATGCCATTTGTACGACTCATGTTATATTTTTAGTGTATGAAAAATACTAAATAGATTTCAGATGTCGCCATTTTTTGTGCCGGGTTAAAGGCTGAGAGAAAAATTATTACACATTTTTTTAACTTGAAAATTAGTACTCATAATTTTGGATTAATGAATTAAAAATATTTTATTTTCGGAAATCTTAGCTTAAAGTGATAAGACAAGAGTTTAGTTTGTGTGAAAATAAAAACGGTTTTTAATGGCACGATGGTGGGGAAATTCGTAAAACAAAATTATGATATTTTGAATAATACATATTTTAGAACTTCACAAAAATCTGTGCCTATTTACCCCTTACGTGATGGAAAATTGTAACACAAAACAGTAAAGTTGTGTATTTATCAATGTGTATAGGTTAGTATTATTGCAATTTGCTACTAAATGGCGTTAACGCTGACTTAAATGAAGGTTTTGTTACAACCATATTACCTATATTAGAAAGTTTTTAATATAATTATATAAAGTGTTTAAATGCCTTGTGTTTATATTTTAAGTATTTCTGCTTTTCAGTATTTAAGTGGTAAGTGTTTCGAGCGCGGAATGCTTTTAATTTTTTATGTTCCTACTGTTTCCAACAAAACATTCCCATCCCACCAAACCCGGTTGACTTACAGTCATGGTGGCCAGCCCCAACAGAGACTAGCCATTTATGCAGGACTTAATGTCCTGCATATATTACATCCATACATTACATACATTTTATATATTCCTAACCAATACCCATATAAAGTCCAAGATGCAATATACCTATAATACAATAGTCACAATAGCTGTTTCTTTTGTTATAATAAATATGTTACCAATAATCAGAAGTGTATTGCGGTAGAGATTTTACTAACTTATAAATAAAATAATTTGACCAGAGCCGAGGGTAAAAGCTGGTAAGAAATGTATGCTTAGTGTAAAACATTAAAAAAGATAAAGACATGATCATTTATTTACAAACCATTTACCAAGGTCGAACTTCATCTCATAATCACATATTACATTATCTTCCAAAAACCTATGTCGTAAGCCCTAGGTATTGTGAGGCAATATTATACATGCGGTTTATGCTGAAGCGTTAAATAATTACATAAATATGTGTCAGTATTATATAACATAATATTTAACATTTTAATTTGAAGATTAATTCACCGCCCATTACGATATCCACGGAATGGGTTCCGTGGGTGTCGTAAGGGGCTATAGAGAATACTAATAAAAGAGATGGGCAGTAGCAGCTATCTTTAAATGTTCCAATAATACAAAACTGCGGTTGCGGGCCGCCTGCTAAGCGTGGTAATGATGGATAATATAGCTCCATTTAGACAATTTATGTGGGAGGCCTATGTTCAGCAGTGGACTAGCTGTCAATGATGAAATGAAAATTGCGAAAATGGTAAATGTGACTATCCTTTTTAGTTATATTTATTATCGAAGTCAAGGGAGCCAAACTATAGGGGTAATTATTTTGTCCCTGTTTAGTAAATATTTTAATGTAAGTTTACAAACCCGGCGTCATAGGGGGGGAGAATGTTACACGGAGGTTGGGGTGGGAGACCCGCTTATTAAATATGATATATACCAGTACATTATTTTAAAAAGAAGATAATATTTATTCAGTTTAATGTTTTAGGTATAAATGTAAAAAATAAAAGAAAAATATCATTTAATATAAAGTTTTAATCATATTAATAGAGAATTTATTAAAAAAAATGAAAGATCATCAACAAAATATTTCTATTCTTGTTAAATGTAACTCTATTATTAATTTAGAATCAGTCATAATATTTTATGGCTCATTTTTATATTTAACTAGGATATGTTTAGAAAAAATATCAATTGTAACTCCGCTTCATTATTATTGGTTCAGTTAGCACAGAAAGGTACAATATGTTCTAAATAAATATTTTATAAAATGGTGGCAATGTTTAATGAAGCATAAAAAATTGTGAATTGCCACCTCTTAAAATTATGACTTACGTGTTATGCAAATATAGAATGCTCTCCTAAATGTGGCGAACGATTTCCTATCGACAGCATAGACAGCGTAATATCATCATCATCAGCGTCTGACTATTCTTGCCCTATGTCACTATGGGTTGAATATGCTCACTCAAGTGATCTCATCCTGATCTGACAGCGTAATATCCGAGTCAGACTCCTGTAGCATTGACAATATACGCTGTCGTTCTGCCTCTTCTCGATTCATTTTTAACTACCCACAAAAACACAAATTAAATATATAATATAATATATTAGCTACCAAAATAATTAAAAAATTATATGTTAAGACCATAAATACGTTATAAAAAATTATAATCATATGTATATAAAACGGCGCAGAATTGTTACACTAAATCCGGGGATAGATCTCACCTTTTTCAACTTTATGCGAGGATAGGTCTCATTTCCCCTTTTCAACTTTATACACGCGTGACACTCAGTGCGGTCTGTGTTCGACTAATGTGTTACCTGCAACACTAAGAACAACTCATCAGCTCCAGGTACTATATAGAACAGCACTTTAGCACACGTAGTAACCGAACTTCAAACAAAAATACAATGTCCCGGTCTCACAGATTCAACTCCCATGGCGCCGGGTTAAGGTAAGAAAATACCCCCGTGTGGAGTTGCCAGAACTCCCATCGGGCGCGTCCCCAGGTGGCGGATAGGGGAACACCATCCAGATATGGGTGGTAACGGGAAACCGCCGCGGACTAAAACTGGCCGGGGTTCGGCGTACCCGTGGTTCCATTAGGACTATAAACGCCCGGGGTTATTGTCCTAGGAGATGGGCCTTCACAGGTTTGTCGGTGCTCCCGGTATCGCTCTTTGATTAGAGCGAACAGGGAATGCAACACACGCGGCAATGTGCCAAGCGCACCAACGCTGGGTGACCCCGCGCGGTAATGTGCCAAGCGCACCGATATCGGGCGATCTCTGTGCGGCAATGTGCCAAGCACACCAAAGCCGGACAACCCGTAAGCCCATTACCCGGGGCCGGAGGCCCCTGCAGGGCCGCGAGGAAGAAAACCTCTTCAAAAATAACCCTAATCCTAAGGTCTAAGGTGCCGAGAGGATGAATGGCTGGGGGGGAGCCCAGTCCCAAGCCTTGGGGGGGTTAGGGGTTCAGGGACCTCACCCTGTATAAAAAAGGATACCAAGTATGCAGTGCGACAAAAAATCTATTCCCCAGGGTGGTCCCGCCAAAAGCGGGGAGTCCACCCCCAGCAGCTTTAATAAGCTCTGTGGCAGCCCCATCGTATCTGGGGGGGGGGGGGGGGGTAATTCACTGCATCGCGGGAATGCACAAGCGTCAACCGCGGGCCCCACAACATCCACGGGGCAAAGTAAGAAGACTGGAGCCGTGTCGGGGGTTAGAACTGTGAAGACACAAGACAAACGTGGGCGTTCTAAACGCCCTAATATGCCAGTAAATCAGGCTATTGAAAGCGATGGAGGCGGTTTCGATGGCTCGATCATCTCACTTACATCGGCCCCACTGGAAGGGAAAGAGAAGGGTCAAGCCCCTAAGCGCTGCGGTTGTGGCGGCTAAATTCGCGGCAGTGTCGGCCACAGCCACTGAAGAAGAGGCCGCTTCAGGGATAGAAACAGAGGAGGACCTTTTCGATCCTTCCGTAGCACCCACAAACACCAGGGCTAAGAAAAATCTGCCCAGCCTAGAGGAGTTAGCCCGCGAAATGGCGACTCATAGTGACGGGGAGCTCGGACAAGAAATCAACCTCAACCTTCAGGCCGTCGAAAAGGTAGCGGACCGCTCCCGCAACCTAAAGGGTAATTTTGTGAGGGGCATAAGGCTAGCCGTACTTAATATAAAGGCGGCAACTGAAGAACTTGCACGAAGGACTGCTGCTAGCGAGAATATCAAAAGACTAGAGAGGGAAAATACGGAACTGCGATCGCAGCTCGCCAGCCTTGCCAACAAGATCGAAAACTTAACGAGGGAGATTAATCTCCTCCGTAAGCAAAAGGCTGATCCATCCCAAACAGCTAGTACAAGGTCAAATCGACCGGGTCAAGTCCAACAAAAAATCTGGAGTGAAGAGGAGGGCCTCATGGAGCGCATTGGATCCCTAATTGAGAGAAAGCTGGCTATCTTTGAGGCCAAGATATTTCCAGATAGGATTATCCGGCCTCCACTGGCAGGGGCGAATAAGCCGCAGACAACGTTGCCGCAATTGTCAACACATCCACCTCAACCGTTGGAATCACAGGCGCCACTGCAGCCGCAGAAGGCTAAGAGACAAAGGGTGAAGAGGAAAAAAAAGAAGTCCGCCTTTCCACCGCCGGCCGCTCTGCCACCAGTAGGTTCACCAGTGTTGAATAATTCAGCACCGAATGTCAGTTCGTGGGTGGAAGTTGCTAAGAAGCCGAAAAGAGCAAGGGCCATCCAAAAGTGGTCCAACACGACGGCTTCGCCTCTGAGTAAAACACAAAAAAGGAGCAACGAGAAAAGGATTTTGCGTGCCCCAACTTCTGCAGCAGTAACGGTCACAGTGTTGGAAAGCTCCTCCGTTACTTATGCTAAAGTAATGGAGGAAGCCAAAGCCAAAATTCACTTGGCAGACTTTGGTATAGAAACTGATCGCCTTAAACGCGCAGTAACTGGAGGACTCCTGCTGGAGATAACAGGTCCGGACTGTGGAGAGAAGGCGGACAAGCTGGCGGCAAAGATGCGAGAGGTTCTCTCGGACCTGAACGTGCGAATTAGTCGCCCAATCAAAACCAGCGACATTCGGCTCAGGGACCTCGACGATGCCGTCAGCGCTGAAGAGATTGCAGCGGCGATGGCTGAAGCAGGGGGTTGTTCAATAGACAACATAAAAGTCGGGGAAGTCCGACGAAAACCCACTCGCATGGGGACGTGCTGGGTACGATGTCCTGTCGTGGCAATCCATAAGATTGCAGCGGTTGAGAGAGTACGGTTAGGTTGGGGGTCTGCCCGAGTGGAGGTACTTGAGCCCAGGCCCATGCATTGTTTTCGATGCCTTGAAAGAGGGCACGTTGCTAGCAGGTGTTCAATGAAGTTAATAGAGCCGAACGCTGTAACGCTTGTGGTGAGCCTGGACACGGAGCCAAACAGTGCAACGCGTTGGAACCCAGGTGTCCTCTGTGCTCAGATCTCGGGCGGCCTACCAACCACAGACTGGGTAAAAAGTGCGTCCCACCTCCTAAAAAAAACAAGGGAAGGAAGAACGAGCACACTCCGTCTGCATCCATAAATACGCCGGACACAGCGACATCAGTCCTTGCACCGAGTCCTAACTCGGTAATGGAGGTGGTAGAAAAATAAAATAAATTTCACACCCCTTAAAGTTCTCCAGGGCAATCTGAACCACTGCCGCAATGCACAACATCTGCTTATGCAGACCATTGCGGAGTGGCGGGTTGCCCTTGCAGTAGTAGCGGAGCCCTATTCTGTTCCCGACCATCCTCGCTGGTTCGGTGATGAATTGCGCTCTGTAGCCATCTACTGAGGGAGTGCAGAAGAAGCCCCACCCTGCGCCCTATTGAGAAGAGGGCAGGGCTTCGTCGCTGTGCAATGGGGCCCCCTGGCCATAGTGGGCTGCTATGTCTCTCCCAATAGGTCCCTTGCCGACTACGAGGTGTATCTAGACGAGGTGGCGAATTGTGTTCGCGAATGTCAACCTCGTACGTTGATTGCCCTAGGAGATTTTAACGCCCACACCAGGGCTTGGGGCAACTCCAGCGACGATCCGAAGGGAGAGACAGTGATGGAATGGGCGGCTGGGCTGGACCTCCGATTAATGAATCAGGGGTCCGTAAGCACATGTGTGCGGTGGCAGGGGGAGTCCATCGTAGATCTTACGTGGGCAACTTCTCCTGCAATGCAAACGCTGTCGGGCTGGCGAGTGGCGGAGGAGGCGGTTACACTGTCTGACCACCGCCACATCGTGTTCGATGTCGCACTTCACCAGCCCGACAGTAACCCCAGTCGCCGAGGGCGCAGCCCACCGCGGCGTTGGTGTCTCAAGCGGCTCGACCGGGATAAGCTGGAAGCCGCCGCCATCGTCGCGTCCTGGCCGGATAACGCCGAAGAGGTTCAGTCCGATCCTGAAGTGGAAGCATACTGGATTCGGGGTACGATGGCGCAAATTTGCGACCTGTCCATGCCCAGAACCAGTCGCCCCAAGCGTAGAGCAGTGTACTGGTGATCGGCAGAAATCGCACGACTCCGTGCGCTCTGACTAACTCTCTTGAAGAACTACAGACTGATTCCCCTTCTGAGCCGCGTCTATGTGCTGTTTTCGAAAGTCATTACGAATTATTGTCTCGCACGCAAACTTGACGACTTCCAGCCTCCTGGACAAGCCATTTTCCAAAAAGGCTTTTGTACATACATAGATACCTTTCGGGAAAATGTAAAGAAGACCGAAGAATACAAATATTGACGGAATCAAAGGCATTCTATGAGATAGCCTTTGAATCCGTCGAAATTTGGGTGGTGCTACAGCCCCTTCAGCAGTAGCAAGTTGACTGTCGGTCTATTGAAGTGCTGAAGTATTTGTATTTACATCAATGGCGAGTACACCACTCACCTTCGATTTGCCAACGATACAGTCCTTATGGCAGACCTAAGCACTAAGCTCAATGACCTCAAAAGTTTCTACCAACGGATAGGTATTAAGATGAACATGGACAAAACAAAGATCATGTTAATGTCCATATCATACCTATGCCGGTAGTTGTTGGGAGCACTAAGCTCGAAGTTGTTGATAATTATGTGTACCTTAGAGAAATTTACGATTAGGTAAGTCACTTTTTTCATAGGATAAAGGTGACAAACGATCAAACAGTCCACCTAATGGTAAATGGTTGCTGTGGCCCATAGACATCTACATCTATCTTCGATTACGAATCAAAATACAGATGCGTTTTCACCCGTGAGGACTAAGATGGAATGCCTCGTTTACATTAAAAGGGGTCTCCGGTTCTCTACACTCACCATGCGAAACACAGCAGCGTTAAGCTGCTATTTTACGCCGGTATTCTGTGAGAACGTGGTCCTTTCCCGGTCAAGCCGACCCATTCGTGCAACTACCATAATATAGCTTCAGCATGGCTCTATCACGTACGAAATTTCAACCAAAACCAAACATAATAACCACCCAAAAACTTTGTAAAAGAAACTACCTGTCGTAAAAATAGACATGCTGAAAACGAGGCATCATCACGTAATTAACCGCTCGGGGACTATCATCATCGGAGGATCACCTACAGGCCACGAGTCGCAACAGATTTACTTTGCTTTGCAAACGTTATCGTCGAACGACAAGTCGTAGTCATTCGAATAGAATAGAATAGAATAGAATATTTTTTTATTCAATATATATCACATGTGTAATTCTTATTGAAAGTCATTTTTTACTTTACCACTGGTTCGAAAAAAAAACCTCTTTTCTGGGAAGAATAAGCAAGAAACCTAGCGGGACTTTTTTTAAAAGCATATTTTACATTAATGATTGGTAGATACAAAATTTATTTTAGAAACAGCTTGGAAGCGACCACCTCTTTCCCAGGGGTTCTTATCGACCATGTATTCATTTATACTATAATAACCCTTTTTATACAGTTTCAACTTAACAAAACATTTAAACTTGGTAATAGAGAGAGCCTGTACACTTTTCGGGACCCTGTTGTAATAGCGTATACATTGCCCCATGAATGAATTACTGACTCTGTGTAGTAGACAAACTGGTATCACTAGCTTTTGCTTTTTCCTAGTGCGGTTTTCTGCGGTTTTCTGCAGTTTCTGCGGTTTCTGCGGTTTCTACGGTTGACCGCAAAATGTTACTCAATAGTCGATATTATAATAACGGTTCCTCATTTGGCAATCACCTATCCATACTATTAAAACTCATTCACGACGATTTCTGTACATCCATTTTTTAATTTGAATTGGAGTTTCCTATACTATAGTAAGCCCCAATTCAAATAAAAAAAGTTAAAAGTAAAGTTAAGTGTTAAGTGTTTTGACGCTGAATACTTTTAATTTTTTTATGTTCCTACTGTTTCCAACAAAACATTCCCATTCCATCAAACCCTTTAGGTTGAACTACAGTCATGGTGGCCAGTCTCAACGGAGACTAGCCATTTATGCAGGACTCAATGTCCTGCAGATATTACATACATATATTACCTACATTTTATATATTTAACCAATACCCATATAAAGTCCGAGATAAAATATACCTATAATACATTAGTCACAATAGCTCTTTCTTTTTTTATAATAAAATTCTTGCGAAAAATTAGAAGTGTGTTGCGATAGAGATTTTAGTAACTTTTACATAAAAGAATTTGACCACAGCCGAGGGTAAAAGCTGGTGCTTAGTTTAAAACTTTCAAAAATGTAAAGACTTGTTCATTTATTTACACATCATTTACCAAGGTCGAACTTCATCTCATAATTCTCATAATATTTTTTTTTATTGGAGAAGGGTAACAAACGAGCACACAGTCCACCTGATGGTAAGTGGTTACTGTGGCCATAGACATCTACATTTATCCTGGATTACGAATCAAAATGCAGATGCGTTGTCACCCGTGAGGACTAAGATGGAATGCCTCGTTTCCAGTAAAAAGGGTCTCCGGTTAGAGACACTCACTACAAGAAACACAGCAGCATTAAGCTGCTATTTAACGCTGGTATTCTGTGAGATCGTGGTCCTTCCCCGGTCGAGCCGACCCATTCGTGTTACAACTATACCAGAAATATAGCTGCAGCATGGCTCTACCACGTAAAATAATATTACATTCTCTTCCAAAAACCTATCTCGTAAGCCCTAGGTATTGTGAGACAATATGATACATGCGTTTTATGCTGAAGCGTTAAATAATGGCATAAATATTTAGAGGTAATATATGACATATTATTTAAAATTTTAACTTGAATAATAATTCATCACCCATTACGACATCCACAGAATGACTCCCGTGGGTGTCGTAAGGGGCTATAGAGGAAACTAAAAGAAGAGATCGGCAGTAGCATCTACCTTAAAATGTTCCAATGATACAAAACTGCGGTTGCCGCACCCCTGCTAAGCGTGGTAATTATGGAAAATATAACCAGATTTAGACAATTTATGTGGGAGGCCTATGTTCAGCAGTGGACTATTGATTAGCTGTCAATGATAAAATGAAAATTGCTGTAATAATAAATACGAATATCCTTTCAGTTATATTTATTTTAATCCACCCATAATTGAATAATCAAACAAGCTTACCTGTAAGCGAAGTTCGATTGAGATTATACCTTGTTATCTCTCCGAAGACGAAGGAAATAATACTTTATGTTAGTATCGCTTCTTATGTTCGATGGCGTCACATAAGTTAAACTAAACGCATCCTCTAGTTGCACCTTATTAGCGCCTCAATCTGTCAACTCATTTTAGTTTAAAGCAAAAGTTTGATTCTATTTGGGGCTGAGCCTGGTCTCATAGGGCATGGGTGGGTTCCATCGTCTTCGGAGAGACAACAAGGTATAATCTCAATCGAACTTCGCTTACAGGTAAGCTTGTTTGATTGTTCAATTATAGCCTTGTTGTCTCTCCTCGACGATGGAAATAATACTATATGTTAGATGTTCAAAGTCTCTGCACAGAATCAGACTTTAATAATAATCAAACTGTAACAATAAAAGTATAGGAGTGGATGCCTTATTATTAATTAATATAATTACAATTAATTATCAATATTCAGATTTCTAAAAACAGCATTAGCATAATCTGTGTCTTAAAAGTTCAAAATAGGACGATTATAGAATTTAGCAAAACAAATTGAGTTTTCATTCCCACCAGCTGATTTTCTTATAATAACTCCTGATACACCCTTATAGAATGCTGCTGAAGTAGAAGCAAGCCTGGTGCTATGAGCAGAAAAAATGTTTACATCAATACCACTTCCTTTTAAAATATCTTTTATCCATCTGCTGATTGTACTTACAGATACCCCTCATAAGGTTTCTTAAATGAAATAAATAAATTTTTTATGTTTCCTAAAATTTGTCCTCTTAATTTTAAGTAATTTATCACTGCTCTAGCGGGACAAACGTTAGGCTTCAGATAAAAAAAGTAATACAAGCACGAGCTGCTGTCCATAGGGGCCTGATGTCATTATAGAGGGATGCTTAAACAGGTGAAAACATAAAGAAAAAATGTGTGAAACAGTAAATTATTTGAATTGCGTTGCTTAAGGGAACAGGTAGTGACAAGTTAGTATTTCATCTTGGATGATTTTAGGTAGGAACGCAAGACAAGAATAATGATTATAAGTCTAGATAATGTTAGTTAATGCTGTTTTATTAAGATATACAATAGTTAGCAATACTTACGGCCATGCTGTTTAGAAAGTTTTTTAACTTTCTTCATAAGTTTACTTATTTTCTTTTTTATCTTCTCGTCACTTCTACCTTTCTCGCGATTTCTTTTCATTTTAAAAAGAAAATTAAAAGAAAATACCCCAAAAAATCTTAATTCGCTATTGAATGTAATATTACGCAGTAACGCCGTCGTGACATAAAAACCTAATGAATTGACAGATTGAGGCGCTAATGAGGTGCAACTAAAGTATGCGTTCAGAAATTTTTAAATTACTTTTAACTTATGTGACGCCATCGAGCATAAGAAACGATACAAACATATAGTATTATTTCCATCGTCGAGGAGAGACAACAAGGCTATAATCGAAGTCAAGGGAGCCAAAATATACGGGTAATTATTTTGTTGCTGTTTAGTAAATGTAAATTTATTAACCCGGTGTCATGGGGGTGGAAAGTATTTCACGGATGTTAGGGTGGATCGTACAGACCCGCTTATAAGATATGAATTATACCAGTTCATTATTTAAAAAAAGAGAATAATATTTATTCTGTTTAATGTTTTAGGTATTCATGTAAATAAATAAAAGAAAAATATCAATATTAAAAATTTAATATAAATTTTATTGATTTAAAAAAAAGAAAGATCATGAACAAAATATTTGTCTTCTAGTTATATAAATGTAACTCTATTATCAACTCAGGACCTATCTTAATATTTTAATGGCACATTTTTATAGGAAACTAGGATCTCTTTAGAAAAAAAAATACTAAATGTAACTCCGCATCATTATAATTGGTACAGTCAGCACAGAAAGGTACAATATGTTCTAAAAAAATACGTTTGTTGAAACTCTCGCAAGTGTAATATGTTTAACTGTCTTTATTGGCTGGACACATCTGGTATCTTTTGCGAACATTGGATTTCTTTTCCTGAGGTTCCCCTAAAGACTCGCCAACAAATTGTCCAATCTTTTTACGCAACTCGCGTGGTAGATGTGAGATATTTGGGCGAAGTTTTAGGTGTTCCATTACAAGTACAGGTTTTCTATAAAAAGTCTTCGTTTTGTTTTTGAATTAGTAGTAATTCTTTTTATTATTAGGCCATTAACAACAACGTGGCAACGTTCAATGAAGTATAATAAATTGTGAATTTCCACCTCTTAGAATCCCTAACTGTGGCGAACGATTTTCTATCGACTGCATAGACAGCGTAATATCATCACCATCAGTCTGACTATTCTAACCCTATGTCACTATGGGTTGAATACGCTCCTTCAAGTGATATCATCTTGATCTGACAGAGTAGTATCCGAGTCAGACTCTTGTAGCATTGACAATATGCGCTGTCGTTCTGCCTCTTCTCGATCCATTTTTAACTATGTACTACAAAAACAGAAATTAAATATATAAAATAATATATTGGCTACCAAAATAATAAAAAAAAAAACTCTATGTTAAGAGCATAAATACGTTGTAAAAAATTAAAATCATATTTTTTTTTATATGATAAGGATGAAAAACGAGCACACAGTCCACCTGATGGTAAGTGGTTGCTGCGGCCCATAGACATCTACATCTATCCTCTGTTACAGATCAAAATGCAGATGCGTTTTCACCCGTGAGGACTAGGATTGAATGCCCCATTTCCAGTAAAAAGGGCCTCCGGCCACCTGCACTCACCAAGCGAAACGCAGAAGTAAACCTCTACTTCACGCTGATATTCTGTGAGGTCGTGGTACCACCCCGGTTCAAGCCGGCCCATTCATGCGACAGCAAAAGCTGCCGCCTGGCTCTACCACTGTCCGTCTATATAAAACGGCGCAGAATTGTTACACTAAATGCGTAGATAGGTCTCACTTACTTTTTTCAACTTTATACACGTGTGACACTCAGTGCGGTCGGTGCTCGACTAATGTGTTACCTGAAACACTTAGAACAGCTCAACAGTTCCATGTATTGTAAAGAACGGTTCCATAGCACACATAGTAACCGAACTTCAAACAAAATAAAATGTGCCGGGTCTCACAGACTCAACCCCCATGGGGCCAGGTTAAGGCGCGGTACCTAGTCAAACTAGGCTTCACAAAACAGTTTTTTAACAAAATATATACATTTTAGAGCGGAAAAAAAAATATGTTAATCTTGATCACATTTATGGGTAGACCATTGTTTTCAAAACACGTTTTCGGTAAATTTTCTCGATAGAAAAAAATCATAAAATAGCCATTGAAATTGAATTTCCAGCAATTTTAACTGTATTATTTATAAGCAAATCTTAATAAAATTAATAATAGTGATGTAATATATAATAATAAGGGGAACTGTTGTTTTTATATATCGATTGAAATGAAATATTTGTAAGTATTAATATATTTAATGAAAAATAACTCGAACGAATCGATGTTTCGCATCGCGCCATCGTAGCGTCTTTTCGCTTCTCTTTCATTTCTACGCGGAGCGACAGTGATCGTTGAGGCACGCTGCTAGACGGACCTGTACCAATGTTTCGCTCGCCGTTCAAAAATCATTTACGTATTTGTTTGTTCTTAAGGACGCATTTGCAAAATTAATAGGTATAGAATCGAACTATTACATTGACACGGGTCACACACACAAGTGTACGCACGGTTAGTTGCGGGAATCGTAATCAAGTAAAACATTTTGATACTTTGAAAGATTGTTTTTTTTTACAACTACAAAAATATACTTAGATACGAAATTCGAATATCTACCTGTGTGACCTGAAAGCGCACTTCGGTGACTGCTGCTGAAACTCTGAACTCCTGGACGAGTAGAATAAGGTGTGTCGAGTTTAGGCTCGTTTTGTTAGTTATGATGAGACCTTACCACCGGACTTGATGAAGTAACCTGAAGGTGTACATCGGTGACTGCTACTGGAACTCCTCGACGAGAAGAACTAGATGTGCCGAGTTTGGGCTCGATTTGTTAGTTATGATAAGACGTTACATCCGGGATTGATGGAGAGACCTGATGGTGTACTTCAGTGACTTGCTACTGGAACTCCTTGACGAGTAGAAATAGGTGTGCCGAGTTTGGGCTTGATTTGTTAGTTGTGATGAGACCTTACCTCCGGACTTGATAGAGAGACCTGATGGTGTACTTCAGTGCCTGCTACTCTGTAACTCCTCGACGAGTAGAACTAGATGTGCCGGGTTTGGGCTCGATTTGCTAGTTATGATGAGATCTTACCTCCGGACTTGATAGAGAGACCTGATGATGTACTTCAGTGACTTGCTACTGGAACCCCTTGACGAGTAGAAATAGGTGTGCCGAGTTTGGGCTTGATTTGTTAGTTATGATGAGACCTTACCTCCGGACTTGACAGAGAGACCTGATGGTGTACTTCAGTGCCTGCTACTCTGTAACTTCTCGACGAGTAGAACTAGATGTGCCGGGTTTGGGCTCGATTTGCTAGTTATGATGAGACTTTACCTCCGGACTTAATGGAGAGACCAGATGGTGTACTTCAGTGACTGCTACTGGGACTCCTGAACGAGTAGAACTACGTGTGCCGAGTTTGTGCTCGTTTTGTTAGTTATGATAAGACCTTACCTCCGGACTTGATGGAGAGACCTGATGGTGTACTTCGGTGACTGCTACTGGATCTCCAGGACGAGTAGAACTAAGTATGCCAAGCTTGGACTCGTTTTGTTAGTTATGATAAGACCTTACCTCCGAACTTGATGCAGAGACCTGAATGTGTACTTTGGTGACGGCGGCAGCAGCTATGCGTAAGCGTGATGCAGTGATACCTGAAGGAACATTGAGCAAAGATGGCATACCTCTAATAGACATAAATGCTGACGGCTGTTGGTCATCGCGATCCTACGGAAATAATTATAAGGCATTGTCGTTGAATCATACCGTTCAAAAAGTTGAATGCCGAAACCATGTGTTGCGCAATATTTGCAATAAGTTGAGAGCTGTAACCAAAGACACAAAATATGCCTTGGTGCACAGAAAAATGCTGACTGAATTATTTTTCTTTCCACAATTTATATAATTAGATTTCCCTCCGTATGCGTAAATACATCAAAATAATAAAATAAAATTAAAATAATTAGCATGTTTAATTTTTATGTATTCTTCAAACAACCCACAAATCCAAAAAATTTTATGCAATTATTCACTCAGGAAAAAAATTATGAAACGGCTGTTTTTTTTTTCGATTTTAGGGCTAGCGCTATTGTAAAATTTGCTCATAATAGTTTACTTTACTCTTGATTCTGAAGAAAAATGTCTATAGGAATAAAAATTATTGTTGTTATAAATTCACAATTCTGACAATTTGCCGTTTCGAGAATAGGCCATTTCTATGATTGACCATTTTGGTCCGAAGCCATTTTATTTAAGCATTAATTTATTATTCATTTAATGAATTTGTTACAAAAGTTCTCGATAACCTTTTCTAGAAAATAATAATTATTGATTATTTTAAAATTAAGAAAATAAAATATGTACATATATTAAAAATAGCAACACGAACATATGTAGGTACATAAAATTTTTAGAATAACTAAACAAAAATATGTACATATTTTAGATACGAAAATAAACGTAGAAACATTTTAAAAATACGAATAAAAAATATATATGTGATGGGATTCGAACCACCTGACATCGCGGAAACGCGGTGCGAAGGCGGACGGCGGCGCGCTGTACCAATTGTACATTTTACGTCGAGCGTCGGCGAGATTCAGGCGGTGCACCCCGCAGTGGGCGGGACTACTCGTCCCTTACTCGTCTGCTTCACCCCCTCAAATTCACAAAAGTCGTCTATACACCTCGCCTTAAGGTAGGATAATACTAAAGATTACATTTATTTTTATGTAAAAGTTATAACTCCCGTATCTAAAGCTATTTCTATAAAGTTTTGGAGAAATATAACCTTTAGGTTAAATATATATAAGAAGTAATTTGCCGTGTAACGAGTAATGAAAGTAGCATAAAACTCATATGGGGTTAAAAAGGAATGAAAGTAGCGCGTTGTATAGAGATTAAAATATATGATTTATCTTTGTGAATTTAGTTTCTTTGTTCGGGAACTCGTATAGCAAAAAGGCCATTTTATATGCATAAGATTGTTTTAACTGAAACTTCACTAATAAAACTTCGTTACATTCTGTAAAGTATTTCGTTATCATTTGATCATTTTTTTTGCAACTTCAACAAAAATGATTGTCATTTCTTCAGTGCATCAGTAACAATAATACCGACAACTTTTATAATTTAAAAAACGAAGAGCTCTAATATTTGTTTCAAATTTTGACCGTGGGTGACAAGACATTTCGCATGCTCTACAGGAAAAGGAGAAGGCATTTTCAAAAGCTCTCAGATTTTAATGCATGGCTCTGAGAACTTCACTTAGCCTTTTTATTATCAGAAGTAATTTAGAGTACACATCACAAATCTGGAATCCCAGGTTTGTAAATAACCAAACAAACAAACAAATAGTTTCAAATCGGAAAACTATTTAAATATATTCAAAGAAAGTCTATCCGTTATCTATAAGGGATCTTGAACAGATCATTATGTTATTATATGTATGTTGACAAATCATGAATGATCATGATATGTTAAATACATATAACATCATACAAAATATTTAATTTTAAATTATATGAATAATTTAAAGTTAATAATTTTGTATAACCAACTTCAATATAAATTATTAAGAATAAGTCAAAAACTATTGGTCAGACCTTGATCAAATTTATATGGGACCACATGTTTTTTCTTTTATAGGATAAGGGTGAAAAACGAGCATACAGACCACCTGATGGCAAATGGTTGCTGTGGCCCATAGACATCTACATCTATCTTCGATTTCGAATCAAAATGCAGATGCGTTGTCACCCATTAGGACTAAGATGGAATGCCTTGTTTCTAGTAAAAAGGGGTCTCCGGTTCTCTACACTCACCATACGAAACACAGCAGCGTTAAGCTGCTATTTTATGCTGTTATTCTGTGATAGCGTGGTCCTTCCCCAATCGAGCCAATCCATTCGTGCTACAACCATAATATAGCAGCAGCATGGCTCTACCACGTATAAAGCACCAGCTTTCAAGTAAAAAAATAATCGAAATTGGTTCTCCCAATAAAAAGTTATGAGGTAACACACATAAAAAAACATACAGTCGAATTAAGTATCGTCTCCTTTTGGAAGTCGGTAGAAAATAACAATTCATTTTGTGGTAAACCTAAAGCTGTGGTAGGTCGGGGGGTTAAATAAATATTTCACAGTAAGCGCGCAACCCGGGTTTGATCCTCGACGGCATCAATGAAATTGTTAATTTTAATTTTAAGTGCTGATTTACCACGTGCACGGCGGTGAAGGAAAACATCGTGAGGAAAACTGCATGTCTGAAAAAATTTGAAAAAAATTTCGAAGACATGTTAGCATAAGGGCAGTGCTGCGGGCACTTCTTTGGCCTAAAAACCCTCTCGGAAATGAGGGGAGTCCTGTGCCCAGCAGAGAGATGTATAAAGGCTGTAACTTTAAACCTACACCAGTTGGTAGAACTACTTTACTATCTAGGAGTCCATCTAGGTATGTACCGATCTGTTACTTATTTCTGCCGCCAAATGGTATTCCCTGCACTGCTGTGGTCTGAATGGTATATATAGCCAGTATAATTACAGGTTGTGAAGCATTTTATCTTGGTCTTTAGAGGTAACAACGCATCTGTAGCTCTTCTATTCTTTAAAAGTATAAAAGTTTGTTGCTCTGCGTTGCCACTCTGTGTTGTGAGGACGGATAAATCTTGTGATGTTGGATGAATAACGTTACCACGGCACACGCACCGGACAATAACCGAAAAAGCCTAATTTGTGCTATGTACGTTTTCCAACGTCTCTTCTGCATAAACGGATGTACCGATTTTTATAGAGTTAAGGGTGATGAACGCGCACGCAGTCTGAAAGAGGATTCTGCGGTCAAAGTACATCTATGAATCAAAATGTAGATATGTAATAAGGCAGTCCGGTTTTCTTCTCTAACCATATAAAAACGCAGAATTAGCCTGATATTTTTCGCTGGTATTCTATGAGATCTTTATCCTCCTCGGGTGAGCCGACCCATTCTTCATCATAATCATCATCATCAATATTATAGCCTTTCATAAGTCCACTGCTGAACATAGGCCTCCCCCAAGGAATGCCACAAAGCACGGTCCTGAGCCACATGCATCTATCGACTTCCTGCGTGTCTTACCAGGTCCTCACTGCATCTAGTTGGGGGTCGCCCTACACTTCGCCTACCGAAACGAGGCTGCCACTCGAGAACCTTTCTTCACCATCGGTTGTCGGTTCTTCGAGCTATATGGCCGGCCCACTGCCACGTCAGCTTACTAATCCATTGGGATATGTCGGTTACTCTGGTTCTACTGCGGATATCCTCATTTCTAAGTTTATCACGCAGAGACACCCCGAGCATAGCCCTCTCCATAGCTCGCTGAACGACCTTGAGCTTCCTCATACGGCCAGCAGTGAAGGACCACGTCTCAGATCCATAAGTCATCACTGGC
>JAVANC010000022.1:7428558-7619364 GCA_033319125.1 Parnassius glacialis | reverse complement strand
ATCTTATATATTATGGAGCTGGAAAATGTCTGCCACGCTGTTTCAGCAAGAAATTCTGCCACACACTACTTATGTTTGTATTCAAAGTATTTATTATATCTCAAGAATGTAGGCTTCCTCCTGATATTTACTGAAACTCAATTACGCTGGGACTAATCGTTTGGTTTGCGAACAAGTTAGTGTTTTAATGACCTACAAACAAGTGTTTCGAGTATTGAATGTGTGCGCTTGTGAAATTTATTTATACATCCACGATACAGGAGAAAATCCTATCCTTTACTCGCACTCAAAATATTTTTCATAAGCATTCCATTAAACAATTTTGAACTATTGAAACAAAATATTTTTAATAACTTTTTTAATGTAACGCGTCCAGTTAGACTACTATCAATATCACTTTTACTACAAGCCTCCTCCATATATTGTACAGACACTAAGCCTTTTTTTATCGAGCAGTCACTCCGGGAGTCAACCAATACTGTGGTCGGCAGTACGAGGCTGCAACTCCAGAACCTTTCTTCTCCATCGCTTGTCGGTTCTTCAAGCTATATAGCAGGCCAACTCCAGCTTAATGATCCGCTCGGCTATTTTGGTTATTATTCTTGTTAATACAGCAGTTACATTTTAAGCATAGCCCTTCCTAATACACGCTGGTTGACTTTTAACTCGTACATAGGACCAGCGGCGAAGGACTGTTAGGTAGACTACACCAAATTGATATACTAAGATCAGTATATTATTAAATTATTGAATTTTTTACATGAAGTTGTATTAAATTGAATAACTGACTTCACCGAAAAAACAATATTAATACCTTACTTTTGCAATAATATATAAAAAAGTATTAAATTTTTTAAATATTATTATTTTTAAAAACCAAAATGGCGTTGTAATCAAAATACTAATAACTAAAATGGGCGGAATATTTTGAAAAGTAAATGTAAATAATGCTATGAATATGAACGTTGGGGTAAAATTACATATCAATCCAAAAACCGTCAGAAGACTCCAGACATAGAGTATAGGTCTATTGTATTTCTATCATTAACGGCAGCACCGGAATCCATTACGCTAAATGCCGATAATAACGATATAACCGGTATTATAAATATCTATAACATAATATCTTATTGCAGTGTCACATAGAATACCTGCGTAAAATGGTTAAGCTACCATTTTACGCCGTTGTACATTTTACGTTGTTGTATTGTCTGCTGCTATGGTTCGTACGGTGCATGTAGAATTATAGAATGTAGGAACCGGATACACTTTTTACTTGAATTTTTACTCAGGGGTGACAACGCATCTCATTTGGATTATTATTTGATTATAAATTAGATGTATATAGGACACAACATCCACTTATCATCAAGTGGACTATGTGCTCGTTTTTCATCCTTATTTTATAATAAAAAGTGCTACTAATGGTATCGTCAAACAAACAAGGTCATGTTATTTTTAGTCTATTTGCCGGGTTACATAATGCGTTAGAGCACTTTCAGAATAACGGAAACTCGTTCGGGAACACTTTGGGCGATGCGATTGCGAAACAGGGCAGGATACTAAGTATTTTTGCTTTGATTTTGAAGAAACTCTGTAGTTTTACTTTAAATCTTGAGTAGTTTATAATTAAGAACAAACAAAATGTATTATCATAATATAAATAACAACACATGACATGGCCTAATAATATTAAAACAATGATGAAAATTTATTCCAACTTACTCCCCAAAATTGTTTTGAATTCGATTATATTTTCGATTCAAAATGACGTTTTTGTCAACACTGATTGTAAATGAAAAACACGATTGAGTTACGATGAAACGTTTTCAGCGTTTGTTTGCATGATATTATTTTGCGGTACTTAGCGACAGCGTGGTTATTCCCCAGTCGATGACATCATATTATTTGTATTGCAACCATATTAAACCACAGCGTTGCGCTATTAGATTAAGCGTTTATAGGTTATCAGAGCCTCGGTTTTTGTTTTTAAATTTTCAAATACCAACGAACTTATAGTTCACCTGATGATGAGCTAAGTGGCTGCTGCAGTTCATGGACACCTGCAACCAACTTCAAACAAAGAAGGCTACATATGCGTTGTCATCTCTGTGGATTAAAATGGAATGTCACAGCCACAGCCTTTCATTATGCTGGCTCTCTTTATGATTTCGATTAGAATACAGCAATGCGCGCACTGCTGCTTGTCGGCAGAAATAGGTAAGAGGTTGGTACCAATCCAAACGGACACCTAGGTATAAATCCAAATCGATGTTTTGCTCGGCGGTTAGGTTATATATGTTATAGGTGGAAAAGTTCATAATAAACGATGCCCTTCCAATCCCAAAATAAACACAGCATCACCTTATTGCGTGTTAATCCGGGTTTCGCTCAGACTGTGGAGCTTGACTACCCTTTGACCATGATCTTTTTGGCACGTTCTTGTCATTGGTGATCCAGTTTTAATCACCAGTGATAATTTTTTCAAAAGTGGTTTGGTTTCATTACGTTTCAATAGAGAATCGCAAATAAGTACACGATTCGTTAGGTTTCTTTCAGTGAGCTCATTTGGTATCTAAATATTGAGATTTTTCGTATAGCAAGACTTTTTCAAATGGGTCAAGACAGTTTTATGGTAAATTCTTAATTCCTCGGCTATATTGTTACTACTAATATGCCGATATTGCTTGACTTTTTTAATATGGCATCGACTTTATCCGTATAATGGCGAACAGAGCGAGCTGTATCTTTGACATCAAAATTCCCAGACTCAAAACGCTTGAACCACCTTTGTGTTACTCTTACTAAAACTGAATTAGGTTCATATACGTCACTATTTTTTTTCTGGCTTGAGTAGAATTTTTTTTTTGTAATAAAACTTTAGTATGGTTTGAATTTCTTCGTGGATTCACTCATTTTCGTGGACAGAGACTATGTGCTCGTTTGTCACCCTATCCTATAAAAAATGGCATCGATTTTATCTGTATGAGGGCGACCAGAGCTTGCTGCACTTTTGACATCAAAATTCTCGGACTGAAAACGCTTGTACGAAATTTGTACTACTCTTATTGACACTGCATTAGGTCCATAAACGTTACAAATTTTATTCTCGGCTTGAGTGGCAGTTTTTCCTTTTTTGTAATAAAACTTCATAATATATCGAATTTCTTCGTTAGATTCACTCATTTTGGCAAACAGAAGAAGAATTAATAATAAGCGGCCAAGTGCGAGCCGGACTCGCTCATGAAGGGTTCCGTAGCAGCAAGTAACATAATTTACGATATATGACGTTTAAAAAAAACTACTTACTAGATCTCGTTAAAAACCAATTTTCGATGGAAGTTTACATGGTAATGTACATTATATATTTTTTTAGTCTTATTATACTCTTATTTTAGAAGTTACATGGGTAAACACACCATTTTGGAAGTGTCTCTCGCGCAAACTATTCAGTTTCGAAAAAAAAAATATTAGGAACCTTAATATAATTTTTAAAGACCTATCCATAGATACCACACATGTATGGGTTTGATGGAAAAAAGTGTTTGAGTTTCAGTTCTAAGTATGGTGAACCCCCAAAATTTCTTGTTTTTTATTTCTATTTTTGTGTGAAAATCTTAATGCGGTTCACAAAATATATCTTCTTACCAAGTTTCAACAGCATAGTTCGTATAGTATCGGAAAATCGTAGCTGTGACATACGGACGGACAGACAAATAGGCATGACGAATCCATAAGGGTTCCGATTTTTTGCCATTTGGCTACGAAACCCTAAAAAATGGCGGGAAAGTGTTTTTTACTTTTTATTTCTCTTATTAACCAATATGTTATGATATTAAAACACTTTTTCCCCGACCTTCTCCACTCGTATATTTATTTTTATATATATAAACATGGACATGTGTATATATCTGTAGAAATATAAAATAAAAAAATAAACACAGAAAATATTTTCATTCAGTCATTGACCAAGTAGCTTTTGCGCTCAGTTTAGGATGCATATCTCTTCTAGTTTCGATAGTTCAACGTAAATTTGATTTCGCGAAAATCTGTGAAATGTACATTTGTGAAAACAGTCGTCATCTAACCAACGAGCAACGCAGCTCCTGGAGACAAGAGGCAGCTCAACGGAAGTCTAGGTGAGTGCAAATCACTTCCTTCACGTCCGTCCTGTAGCCCGATTTCGGGGATTTAATATATTTTCATCGCCATAAATCCCATAATCTACGTAAAATCAACCCTTTAATAAATCTAACCAGCAGTTGGTCATTAAAACTAGCACACCATTTTAACCCGCGGATAGTAAGTTTTTTCAGGCCGGGATAGTTAATATTGTCCACCATTTGGGGCTCTTTAAGCTGGAGTAATTAATTAATTAGCAAACATTTTGGTCACTTAGAGCCTAGATTAATTAATGATTTAACCTTTCGACCTGGAGAAGTAATCCTTTATAACCCGCACATAACAAATACGCTCAGCCTCCTCCAGGCTAGGATAATTAATATTATCTACCACTCCGGCTCAACATCCAGTAATGATAGTTCAAAAAAGGGTTTCTATTAAAGATTCCATTCTCAATTCACCATAACAAATTCTTTCGTAGAATAATATATTATTTGTATTTACGTGGTAGGGCCACGCTGCACCTACGCTGGCTATTCATAGCTGCAGTACGATCGGGTTGCCTCGATCGGTGTAGAATTATGCTCTCACGGAATACCAGCGTAATACAGCAAAAAAACACTGCTGTGTTTTGTATGGTGGGTGTAGAGAACCGCAGACCCATATTACGGGTAACAAGGCATTTCGTGTTAGTTCTAAGAAGTGAAAACGCATTTGCATTTTGGTTCTTGATCAATGGTAGATGTAAACGACTATGAGCCATAGCATCCACTTACTATCAGTTTGTTTATATTCTATGATAACTTTTATATTAAGAAAATTGAAAACAGTTTGGTTTTCATTGGTCGCAGAGAGAAAATTGGTGGCTATCCCAATGGAGAACCTTTGAACTACTACAAATACAATTCTGATTTTCTATATTTAGTATAATCCTTAAAGTGGTTTTATAAATCAAAAAAAAATCTTTAGACATTTTTATCAAACTATTTAATGTACATTATCATGGCACCTTGTTCTTGTTATATATTAATAATTAACTTAAAGTTTCTCATCTTGAATAAAATATTTTTTATAGAATGAGGGAGACAAACGAGCACACAGTCCACCCATCGGGTGGATGCTGTGGCCCATAGAACATCTACATTTATCCTCAAAAAAAGTATTGAAAAGCAGATACGTTGTCCCCCTGAAGACTGAGATTGAATGACTTGAGTAAAAAGTTTCTCCGGTTCTCTACATTCACCATATGAAATACAGCAGCATTTAGCTGTTATATTTCATATATATTCTGTGAGAGCGTGGTCCTACCCCGGACGAACTAACCCATTAGTGCTGCAACTACAATATAGCTGCAGCATGGCTCTACCACGTAAAAATGTAAAGGACTTTTCAAAGGACTTTTAACAGTGGTAGAGCCACGCGGCAGCCTTTGCTGTCGCACGGATGGGCCGGCTCGAACCGGGGTGGTACCACGACCTCACAGAAAACCAGCGTGAAGTAGAGGTTTACCTCTGCGTTTCGCTTGGTGAGTGCAGGTGGCCGGAGGCCCTTTTTGCTGGAAATAAGGCATTCCATCTTAGTCCTCACGGGTGACAACGCATCTACACTTTGATTAGTAATAGAGGATAGATGTAGATGTCTATGGGCCGCAGCAACCACTTACCATCAAGTGGACTGTGTGCTCGTTTGTCACCCATATCCTATAAAAAAGTAGAGTTTTAAGCCCACAGAGGCGACGTATTATTTTGGTTTTATATCGTGTTAGAGATTATAGATAGTTTTTTATCATTAGGTAATCACATGATCACTACAGCCCAAGTCCATTGCTGAACATAGGTCTCTGCCATAAATTGCCACATAGGAGGAATTTTGTCATAGTATCTACGCTTGACTGACGGGTTATCAACTGCAGTTTTTTATTACTTTCAATACTAGAAAATGTATCAAGGAAAAATGGTGCTGCTTATCTCCTGTTTAAATTACCCCCTGTCATAAAACGTTGTTGTTATTTTTATATTATTTTTCTCTTGATATTAAGGTTGGCATGTAGCAGCATGTGAACTTTCTTGTTAGTTTTGGCACACAGTGTAAGATTCAAAAATGCAAAAGCAGCTTTACATTTATTAATGTAGTTACTGGTTCATATTCAAAAAGCAGCGAATGCTTATTTTTGATAGTAGAATTTCGTAGGTTTAGCTATTTTTGATCGAAATTTTTGCCATCAGGGGATTGTCAGATTCTTCTTTTGATGGGAATATGCCTCTGCATACCTGGCAAGGACGGGTTATTATGGACTCGCAAAGACTAGATTCTCATATTCTCCAGCTTTTTCGCATTTGGCAGGGCCACGGGAACATTTTTGCACACATTCGCTTCCTCACCAGCGTCGTCTGCTCCATAGGAGCCTCTCCTTCAGAGAAAAAAAATCCTTCCCCGTCTTTTCTGGCAAGGCGTTTTAGATCACATTCCCAACCCTGCGAATGAGCAGGTTTTCGTAGTGATTTTTCTGTATTTTTACAAACATTTCGACATCAGAGGTCTTTAGATCCTAGTTAATAAGTATCGTGAATCGCGTACAAATAAAGCCGATATTTGAAAAACAGGTTGCATAAAGTAATACTTTGCGTGTGCGTTGTGATTATATTTTACTTTGTTCTTACTTTATAGGGTTTTTTCTTAGTCTATTATACACTGCAAGAAAGTGCTTTATACACCTTTTAAAACATTACGAAGTAAGTTCTACAAGCATCATTGATAAAAGTTTCAGTGACTTAAATTAAGACTAATTATATATGCATATTATTTTAGGTAAATCTTTCGTCGTAATACAAAGTTAAATTAAGTTTTTTTTGAAAATATCTTATTGGGAATCTTTCGTCAAAATTCTGCTTTAGATTGTAAAAATTAACTTGTAGCATCGTATTCCATGTGGTTAAGCGAAAGGTTATTTGCTAATGAATTTAGTTGGGGCTGAGTAACATCGCTTTAATTCCATTGTGTGACATGGCACATAATGTTTTACATTTTATGAACTGAGACATGTTCCAAACGGCGTTAAAAGAAGCAAATTTATTCTGAGCACAAGATATCTGTAACCACGTTACGGTGTATGCACCGTAACGTGGAGCACCTTACATTAACATTTTCTTTCTAAAGGCAAGTAGCAGCAACGACCTATTTTGCATAACCTCGCGACACTAAATTTGTACAAATTTAATGTAAGGAAGCTGAAATAAATATTACAACCTAAATTACTCATTGATGAAACACTTCTGTTCCGTTTTGTTCAGTTTTGATCACATTCTATTACTAACTTATCTTGTGTTTCTATTATTAACTTATCTTAACTTATAAATTAATTTAACAGGCAAGTTAAGAGAGGGAAACTGATACAGAAGGTGAGCAGCAGCCTATAATATATAACAACAGATATTAATAAAACACTGTAAATGCCAGCAATTGCCAGGCGTGGTAACTATGCCTAATATCCCTAGGAAGCAGTTTACGGAAGAGGTCTATATTCAGCAGTGGACTGTAAATAGGCATTAATGATGAACAATTTTGATAGGCAGAAGTGATGTATTATAGAGGAATAGATGTGTTATGTGTAAATGAGACCAATTGAAAGGGAAAGGAGACTACTACGCATGGAATGTATACCGCTTACTGGCATGGTATAGACAAGACCGAGTGGTAATGCTAGGGAGTCGTTATCACCCTTTCAGAAAAAATGGGACAATGTGTGAAACAGTATGAATGTGTAATCCCGAAGCTGCTATGTATACGAATGAAAGTTGATCAAAAAAACTTTTTTGTGCTAGGGGTGTATACCCCAGACATGTATAAACCTACTTATATCCGAGATCAGTTATGGCACATGGTAAAGACGGTGTGAATGAAATGTAAGAGAAATGAAAATATTGTTATGTTAAAAGATTTTAATCAAAGATTTGAGGTGAAGAGGTCTGATTATGGAAGGATATAGGGAACGTTTAGTGATGAAAGTGTAAATGAGAATGGTGAAAGCCTTCTCACTGTATCTGTGGAAAAGAATATTTTTGTGTAAGCGGGCTGTATAAATAGCAGTTTTTTTGGCTCGCCGCTCACTTAGCGGTCAGCCACCGCAGAGTGTACATCACCTAAATCTTCAGGTGATGTAGACCTCGTGTAGGGGCGAAACATGTGTCGTAATGACGTCATTCGTGTGTCTTTCCTAGTGTAGTGGTATTGGGGGTAGTGTTGCTGGGATTAGCTGCGACGGGGATAGTGCACGCAATTGAGGGAGGGCGGGAGGTGCTCTTCAAACTAGGTAAGATACATTATTTTAGTTTATCGAGCTATATTTACGATATGATATGATAGCATGATAGAGTATCACTCAAAATGCTAAGGGCTGGAGTGGGAGTGGTGGTGGTTATTTAATTTATATTGGGAACTGAAGCAGGTACAGGAAGACTGGTACAAAGCTCTTATAGCCCCAATATATAAGGGAAAAGTGTTACAGCTGGACTGTAGAAACTACCGTGATATCCGCCTGCTTATCATTGTGAGTAAAATGTATGTTAAGGTGTTAATCAAAAGAGTTATAAAAGAAACTGATGGAAAAATTTGGGATGTGCAAGTTTGATGGAAAAGGGGAATGGTGTGTACGGATCAATTGTTTTCTATTTGCATGATCGCGGGGAACTTTTTGGCCAATAACCAGAAAGTATTATGCGCGTTCTCATGGACTTGCAAAATGCTTGTGACAGAGCGGAAAGGAATGTGTTTTGGCAAACACTGAAATCATTTGGGTTGAGCGCTGGATTTATATTTCAGAATAATAATAATATAATTGATTTTAATATCATGTTAAATATATTGCGGTATCTCAACATTTCTCCGGCTATAGTTGACTGGTTTCATAGTTACTTGTTTAGGCACCGACAGCTTATTCAATTAAAAGATGTGTTTTCATCACAATGTGGCGTTTTGTCTCGTTTGCAATTTTTATAAATTCTATAAGTAATAAATTGTCGTCTTACTACTTGTACGCCGGAATTCTCCAAATTTACAATTAATATACTCTGTATGATTTACTGAAAGAACAACGTACGCTGATCTGGCTTGTATCTTAGACTGGTGTAAATCTTATGGATTATCCATTAATCCCACTAAAACTCAAGCAATAATTATGGGTAGATTCGAGATATCGAGATTAGTTGCTAGGGTCCACTTTTCTCTCATACCACTTATTCTTTCTCTATGACATTTACATCCCTTATAGTGATACAATATACACTAAGAATTCAGGAATATATATCAGCTCATGTCTAACATGGTCACCACAAATTAATGAAGTCAGTAGGAAAATGTTTTGCAGAGCTAAGCTCTCTGCGGAGACTTAGAAATTTTATCCCTACTGCTACTAAAGTTGCGCTTGCTCAATCCCCGCTTCTTATTCTTGACTATCCTAATATCTGCTACCTGGACGTTAACGAAGCGCAGTTACATAAACTTGAGCGTATTCAAAATTAATGCTTAAGATTCATATTTGGACTCCGTAAATATCATCACATTTCAGAACTTCGTAAAGTTCTCAAGTGACTGCCGATTCGACTTTTCAGGAATACTCAAATCCTTTCTGCTTTATACAAAATACTGTTCAATCCCTTTATTCCACGTCACCTGAAAGACCGCTTTGAATTCATTTCCTCCTCTCACGATCGTCATCTATACGTTCCACTACCAATTTTTTGCTTCGTATTCCAGCACAGTCATTCTCTTTCTTGAATAAATATTTTTCGGTTACAGTTGTACGCTTTTGGAACTCCTTGCCTTTATATATTCGACTAGTTCAGTCCCCTATTTTCATTCAAAAACCTAATCAAAACTTATTACTTGGAACTCTAATATTTTCCTTCTAAATTCCTGTCCTTAATTTGTATCTATCCCACCTATCCTCAACCGTCATTACCTTGTGTGTATTTGTATATTTATATATTTTTTAACTTGATTGTAAAATTGATGTACACTTTTCATTTTAGTTTCACTTAATCAAAAGGTCATTAAAAGAAAGAGGAAGGAAAATAAATGCTAATAAGACGATCTTTGAAAGTGAAAAAGTAAAGCGATATGTAAAATAAGAATAGATATGGAGTTAGTTGAGCAAGTGGATGAGTTTTTGTATTTGGGATGTGCATTTATTTAGCAGGAATATTAGATATGATAAGATAGAACGATGAGTGAACGCATGAAATAAGGTAAACGGGGCTCTACACTCTATTGTGGACAATCAAAATTTCTCAGAAAAGGTACAGAGGGCAATTCACAATGCTGTGTTAATCTCTACTTTAATTTTTGGTAGTGAAAGTTCGCTCATTCCAAATGAGTCCAGTGTTTGCCAAAACATATCCCATTTTGCTCTGTCACAAGCATTTTCCAAGTCCATGAGAACGCGCAAAATACTTTCTGGTTATAGGCCAAAATGTTCTCCGCGATCATGCAAATGGAAAACAATTGATCTGTACACACCATTCCCCTTTTGAATCCAACTTGCACATCCCAATTTTTTCCATTAGTTTCTATTATAACTCTTTTAATTAACACCTTAGCATACATTTTACTCACAATGATAAGCAGGCTGATATCACGGTAGTTTCAACAGTCCAGCTGTTACACTTTTACGGTTATATATTGGGGCTATAACGGCTTTGTAACAGTCTTCCAGTACCCGCTTCAGTTCCCAATATAAATTAAATAAGGTGTACAGCCTGCCTGCCACCACTCCCTCTCCAGCCCTTAGCATTTTGAGTGATACTCTATCATGCTATCATATCATATCATATCGTTAATATAGCTCGATAAACTAAAATGATGTATCTTACCTTGTTTGAAGAGCACCTTCCGCCCTCCCTCAATTGCGTGCACTATCCCCGTCACAGCTAATCCCAGCAACACTACCCCCAATACCACTACACTGGGAAAGACACACGAAGGACGTCAATACGACACATGTTTCGCCTCTACACTAAAGCTAACACACATAAAAAACATACAGTCGAATTGAGTACCGTCTCCTATTTGAAGTCGGCGGAAAACAAAATTCGTCAGGGTGGCATTATTTTGAAAAATGGAAGTTATTTGTAAGATGTGCGAAAGGCAGTTTATAGATTTTGAAATACCACACACAACTGTAGTAAACAAAAGACATGGAAATACTACAAATAAATTAATAATAAATATTTGTATTTTATGTTGGGAACTAAAGCGGGTACCGGAAGACTGGTGCAAAGCCGTTATAGCCCAATATATAAGGGAAAGTGGTCCACCAGCAGGACTGTAAAAATTACTGTGGTATCAGCTAGCTTAGCATTTTGGGTAAACTGTATGCTAAGGTGTTAATTGAAAGAGTTATGGAAGAAACTCATGGAAACACTTGGGATGTGCAAGCTGGATTTAGAAAGGGGATTGGGTGTACAGATCAAGCATTTTACATGCGCATGATTGCGGAGAACTTTTTGGCCAAAAACCAGAAAGTTTTTAGTGCGTTGATGGACTTGGAAAGGGCTTATGACAGAGTGGACAGGGACGTGTTATGGCAAACACTGACCTCATTTGTGTTGAGCGCTTGTTTGATACAGGCATTAAAGTCTCTTTATAGGGACTCTAGTGCTTGTGTCAGGATCAACGGGGTCTACTCAGACTGGTTTGCCATTGAAAAAGGTGTCAGGCAGGGCTGTGTAGCTTTCCCGTGGCTCTTTAACCTATTTATGAACAGTTATTTGCAAAGTTTGAAAGTTGAAAAATGTGGGTTGAGAATTGGTGAGTTAACCGTCAAATGCCTTTTGTACGCGCATGATCAAGTCATATTTGCATCGTCGGCGGCCGAGGCGAGAGACGTGTGTCAGGATCACGCCAAATGGAAGTCTGTAGTCTCTGCCTACCCCGCTGGGTGACAGGCGTGAGGGTTTTTGTATTGTTATTTTATATTGCCACATATTACTTATTTAATAAAGGTACCTATTTAAAAATGCTTCAATTAAGGTAATCGCTATTCTCAACTTGAGTAGTAAACTCCAACCCATGCATGGAGTGTAAATAGTTAATTCGAATAACTCAAAAACTTAAGTACAACTAGTGTGACAAGATAACCCGAGTAACTCAAGTCACAAAATTCTACTCCAGTCGCATCTTTACCTTACGGTCATTGCAGTGTCTGTCTAAAATTTAGTGATGAACTCAACTTACTAACTCGAGCAATTTATTGATATATTATGTAATGTCAATAAGTTGATTAAGTATAATTCGTGATAGTTTAATTATTTATAACATTAACATTTCGCTACGTCATAAAGTTAGGGTAATATTATTTAATGAAGATTGCCTATGCGCAAACCAATAATAAATAACTACCTATTATGTGAAGTAATAATAATAATAATCTTAGATGGAAGAACAAATATAAAAATAATTTGTAACAAACTGACAAAGCTTCGTTCCGCCAATTCCAGTTGCTTAACTCGAGTACTATTTTTTTACGTTACGTTAATTTCAACTCAAGTTAACTCGAGTCGCGTTTCTTCCGAACTAGGACATCTATATTACAATTTTTTTTAATATTAATTTATCTGAACATATGACATGAAGATAAAAATGAAAACAACTCTTGTTTTCAGATTTCTTGACTCCGTTTAGTTTTTCATAAAATATTTATGCTATTTACAAAAATAAATGGTACATTTCTTTCCTATATAATACCATTAAGTGTCGCGAAAATTTCTAGTGGGCCCAAAACGATTGACTCCTTTTAACCACAAGTTTGGCATAAAATAAAAGATCAAAGTTTAATTTATTGTTGTTGTTAATTAAAAAAAATTACAATCCTTGTTTTTATACATGAAGAGCGTAAATTTTGGTGTAGTAATTAAATCAAAAGAATATTTTCTTTTTGCTATACTTGCATTGTGATAGCAATGTCTGTTTCATTTTATAGGTAAAATAATTATATAAAACAAAAATTTATTTACTCTCAAGGCTCAAGATGGTCTGTAAATAGACACTAGATGGCCTAAACGCGCCTAATTTAATATAAATCGGTAAGATATTAAATCGTTGATTGTTAAAAATAGTATGAATATGATAATTTTATTAAATATATAATTAATTTTATTAAGAAAGATTAAGATTTATATTGTTGTGTCTTTTTAGTGTCGTTTTTTCGTTTCATTTGTTTCACATAACAACGATGCTAAAGAAGTTTTCACTTCAAAAATATAACAACACATTTCACATAAATATACTAGCAAGGCATAAGTTAAGGAAATTTAAATTCATTTTGGACATTTCATAACAATAAGTCATCGTCAGAGACTTATTATTAGAGCACTCCCACAGTGCATCACTCCCCAATATAAAAATAATTACATAATAATATCAACTACATAATTTATTTTATCATAGGTCTACAAAGGTCGGAAACATAGTGGCACTGTAGTATATACCCTCATTGTCTGTGGCTTGATTAGATTCCTGTAGAGTTGTTATGCAAAGCAACGCAATCTACTGTTATGGACAGGTAAACAAATTGATTCTCAGATCCAATAGAATATAAAGAGGTTATAAGCTATGTTGTTGAAAAAGTAACATGATTATAATATTGTCCGTAATGTATTATTATGATGATTATGCTGCCCATTATTAACCATAACGGTTATAGCTTATTAAAAGCATACTGCTGAACAAAGGCTCCCCACAAAGATCATTGGGGGATAACAATTTGTCATTGTCGCCACATTTTTTGTTTATTTTTATTCCTGATAGCCGTGGTAGATCAGATGGTTAGCGCTCGCTGTAAGCTTTACAGTACTCGAGCAACCCGGGTTCGATGTCCGCCAGCACCAATGAAATTGTTAATTGCAATTTTAAGTGCTGATTTACCACGTGCTCGACGGTGTAGGAAAACATCGTGAGGAAACCTGTACGTTTGAGAAATGAGAAAAAAAATTATTTCGAAGACATTTGAAGTTCGCCAACACGCATTGGAGAAGCACGGCGGACATTTCCTTGCCCTAAAACCCTCTCAGAAATGAGAGAAGGCCTGTGCCTAGCAATTGGACGTAAATAGGCTGCAACTTTACTTTACATTCATCATCATTACAGCCCTCCACAAGTCCACTGCTGAACATAGGCCTCCCCCAAAGAATGCCACAAAGCATTGTCCTGAGCCACCTGCATCCATCGACTTCCTGCATGTCTTACCAGGTCGTCACTCCATCTCGTGGGGGGACGCCCTACACTTCGCCTACCGGTACGAGGCTGCCACTCGAGAACCTTTCTTCCCCATCGGTTGTCGGTTCTTCGAGCTATATGGCCGGCCCACTGCCACTTCAGCTCACCAATCCGTTGGACTATGTCAGTCACTCTAGTTCTACTGTGGATATCTTCATTCTTAAGTTTATCACGCAGAGAAACTCCGAGCATAGTCCTCTCCATAGCTCGCTGAGCGACCTTGAGCTTCCTCATACGGCGAGCAGTGAAGGACCACGTCTCAGATCCGTAAGTCATCACTGGCAACACGCACTGGTTGTACAATTTCGTTTTAAGGTTTTGAGGTATGTCTGACGAGAAGATGTGTCGTAGCTTCCCAAACGCTGCCCAGCCGAGTCGAATCCGTCGATTGATCTCTCGGTCGAAGTTGGACTTACCTAGTCGGACTATTTGTCCCAGGTAAACATACTCGTCAACAACTTCGAGCTTAGTGCTCCCAACAACTACCGGCATAGGTGTGACATGGACATTAAACATGATCTTTGTTTTGTCCATGTTCATCTTAAAACCTATCCGATGGGAAGCACTATTGGAGTCATTGAGCATAGTACTTAGGTCCTCCAGCGATTCTATAATTCCATAAGGACTATATCGTCGGCAAATCAAAGGCGAGTGATGTACTCGCCATTGATGTTGATACCGTATCCTTTCCAGTCCAGATGCTTGAAAACGTCTTCCAATGCAGCGGTGAAGAGTTTCGGGGATATAACATCACCCTGTCTTACACCTCTCTGCAACTGAATAGGTTTCGTACTCTGGTTCTGTACTCGTATAGCCATTGTAGCCCTACTGTACAAACACTTCAGCACTTCGATATACCGACAGTCAACTTGGCACCGCTGAAGGGTGGTCATAGTCCACATACGCCAGACATAGTGGCAAATTGTACTCTTTGGACTTCTGTACAATTTGCCGTAGGGTATGTATATGGTCTATGGTGCTAAAGTCCTTTCGGAAACCGGCTTGTTCGGGAGGCTGGAAGTCGTCAAGACTCGCGCGCAGACTTGACGACTTCCAGCCTCCCGACTTACTTTACATTACTTTTTTTAAATCCTGATTTATTTCATCTGTCATATCTTACGACACTCACGATATGGTTTGGTGTAGTGGATTTTCTTACACCACCACCACAGAGTCCATTATTTACAAGTCTTAAATTATAGACAAAAATTGAAAAAGGTTTTCTTAAATTTTAAACCAATATACGATGTCTTCTTATTTTTTTTTATAGGATAAAGGTGACAAACTAGCACACAGTCCACCTGATGGTAAGTGGTTGCTGCGGGCTCATAGACATCTACACCTATGCTCGTTTGCGAATCAAAATGCAGATGCGTTATCACCCGTGTGAACTAAGATGGAATGCCTCATTTCCAGTAAAAAGGGGCCTCCGGCCACCTGCACTCACCAAAGCGAAACGCAGAGGTAAACCTCTACTTCACGCTGGAATTCTGTGAGGTCTTGGTATCACTCCGGTTCGAGCCGGCCCATCCGTGCGACATCAAAAGCTGCCGCGTGGCTCTACCACTGTTAAAAATTTAATTAATAAATAATTTTAATTAATGGCTTTGGTACCATTTTCATAGATATTTTTTTCACCAACAAGTTTATAATTTTATTTCCTAAGCGACGCAGTTACTAAACTAGTTTTTTTAATTATTAGCTTTAATACGATTCATTGTCGGCCACAGACTCCTTCTTGTAGAGGATTAAGGAGAAATTATGTGTACATTACCCTATTTCGTCCCGTCAGGGTAGAGAAAAATGATTAAAACGACCCGTTTACTCCAGACGTAAAATACCAAGACTGGTGACAAATTATGGCGTTTAAATTGGCGAGACGTCTAGTTAAAGCGTCCCTTAAGCGGGGAAATACTCATTTATAAAGGTAGAAATGAATATTGATTTTTTTAATAAAATAAGGTGGACATACCTATACATAGTCCACTTGAGGGTCAGTGGACACTGTGTGTGTGGCCCATAGATATTAACATTTATTTTTGATTAAGAATTAATGTGCAGATGCGTTGTCACCCCTGAGGAATAAGATGGAATGTCTCGTTGTCTACACTCACAGTACGAAACACAGCAGTATTAAGCTGCTATGTTAGGCTAGTATTCTGTGAGAGCGTGGTTCTTTTCCGGTCAAGCTGACCTATTCTTGCTGCAACCATAATATTTTCTACAGCATGGCTCTACCACCTGCAAAATTGACCTTGAAGAATTATCTATAAGTAACAGATAAAAGAGATCTTACAATTTTCTTTTTAAGTGCTAACCGCATCTCACCATGCATGCATTTTGAATGAGGCATTCCATCTTAGTCCTCACGGGTGACAACGCATCTGCATTTTGATTCGTAATCGAGGATAGATGTAGATGTCTATGGGCCGCAGCAACCACTTACCATCAGGTGGACTGTGTGCTCGTTTGTCACCCTTATCCTATAAAAAAAAAAAATAAATCCTATGAGGTGCACTCCCTACTCATTAACGGAAAATGCAGTATTATAAAAAATAATTTGTAGATAGTAAGATTATTTTTCTACTGCCAAACAGCAGTATCTGCACTGTGGTTTTCCGGTCTGTTCCGATTCATGGCCTGCATTAAACACTTACTGACAGGTGGATTGTACCATACATTAACGATTTGAACATTTTTTTTATTTATGATTATACATACCTTAAGATTAAATATTTTTATACCAAAGTTTACACGCGTAATAGGGGTTATAAACTACGAAACCAAATATCTAAAAAAATATTTAAATAAAAATTAATTTAAATTTAGAAAAAATAAAACAGGATTTCTAATAGTAAAAACATATGATTCGACTTAAAAATCAGAAAAGTTGATTTAGTTGAGGTAGATACATTTAAATTTCAGTTGAATAGAAGACATACTTCTTTTTAAGATTACATTAAAAATTGAATAATAAAAAATGTTGCCTTTATCTCACAGTTCATTCATTTGAACTGTGTTCGTGCACCTAATTGTGTACATTTGGTATTTTCGTCACACAATGAAAGTGTATAAAATTTGCACTGTTTATAAACATAATGTTATTGTAGTTTAGTATGTTTGTTAGTGGTTGAGTGATCAGAATAACGTTTACAATATGTACCATATTAGCATATTCTTCAGTTTTATGCACTAATACTTGCTCCATGTATTCCTAGTCGCCTGCTTGAAATATCCTCATCAATTTTGCAATGCTACTTTAAAATGTAGTTCAAAAACTCCTACGTGAACTACATTTATTTTAAATTCACGTACGAGCCATGAACATAATTGCTAAAATGGACTTTTTATTGACAATTATTTTTATAATAGATAGTATAATAAATACTGTATTTATTTCTTTAATTATAACATAATATTATATTTTACGTAGGCAATGATGGCATAGTTTTAATTTGCGACTTCATAATTAAGCATTATGAAGATAATTGAGGCAAAAAATAAAAAAAAAATAAATATTTTTTTTAAATGTTAATTAAAAGGTCTTTAAATCGCAATTTTTAAAAGTTTGAGACAAAATATTCACGACACTAGTAGTTTAAGTGGCACGTTTGTAGCAACCCACAAAATGCTTATTTTGTGGGATGGTTAACTCAGGGAAATCGCTGTTTAGTCTTTAACTTATGTGGTCAGTTATGTACAAAAATATGATTGACATCATTATTTGTTACAATTATGTAATTTTTTCGGGATGGGATGTCATAATTGAGCATAATTACTGTAAATAGCAAGATGAATATGATGTCAAGGAAGGTCTGGTAGTGATTAGAAAGCGTTAATTGTAAATTTCACTGAACACGTGGTAAATACTGTGTGGTTTCTATTCTATTTTATTTAAATTACAGTCAGCTGGCAAATGTTTCAATTTTTTTAATAATGTTTCCAGGAAGGGATGTTACAATTGAACACAATTACAACAATGAGCAAGAAGATTTTTCAAAATCTTCAGTAGAGATTGGATTGACAGGTATGTACTTATTTTCATGTGGTACCCTAGCAACAAAGCAAAAAAAGAAGTTTTCCTTCTATTTTATAATTTACTAACTGTTATTTTATATTAATGTGTTTGCATAAGCACACTGATATCTATAAAAATGCAAACTTGTAACAAATTTCAGATGTTGGAAGTTTCACGAACGGCCTTCATGTTCAAATTTTTCAACTGTTGCAACAGTTATAGAAACTAATGTTATATGAAATTGTATTTATTACATTATGTAACACATTTATGTAATAATAAAATTAAACGAAATACTTTTGTAGGGTAATACAATAAAAACTTCAAATGTCTCTTTTAATGTCTAACGTCATATTATTACAACTTTGAACAACAAGTATTCTACAACTTTTCAAAATTAGACACATTGTTTTGTCATTATGCTCCTGCAAAAACACAAAAATTCTCTGTATTTTGCATATTATAATTGAAACAGGCTGCGGACTGGGGGGTGATACTACATGTCTGGAACTGCATCAGTTCTAGAGGGTGGTTATGTGTATTTGGTACTAACTTGACACTAAATGTTAATATTTGTTTATTTTTCACATGCAGTCATGGAGCAGCCACCAAGTGCAAGTACCAAAGACATAGAGATAGATGCTCAGGAAAAACTCGTAGGTTTGTCTGGTTTGTCTGCTTACACTAATGTAACTCTTATAAACAGTAGCCAGACTTACAATAAAGAAGCATGCATTGTAAATTTATTCTTTAATATTGAATTTATGTATGAGACTATAACATTCACAAATATTGTTTGTTTTCAGGAATTAATTCTAATGCTGATGTTGTGAAACAAATGTTGCCAAAAGGTATAAAATGTACAAAAAAGTAAAAAGGTATGACAAATTTAGTTTTTTCTAAGAATAGACGAAAATTCTGTATAAATCAAATCCTGATAAAAGTTATTTATTCTTCATCTAAAGTTTACACTTCTGCAGCAACTCCTTTATTATTAAGGTTAAACTGCTATGGAACATTTTTCCAATCTTATACAAAGACCAGGAAAGCTCCTACAAGAATATTTAAAAGATTTGTTTATGAAAGCTATTTATAAATATCAACATTGACATACTAATTACTATAATTATTACCACCTTTATTGGATTTTGATAAACAAAGTTATATTTTGGATGTAAACAATGTTAATATTTATATAATTTTAATTTATATCTTATGGCACCTTCCACTTTATTTGTTACCTTATCATGGTAAACACATCAAAAGTTTTAAATAATAAATAATAAATTAATATTTTTAAATTTATCATTCAGTTACAAAATATGAATATAGTACTTAATTATTGTGTATTTCATTACAGGTTATAATGGTGATGAAAATAGTATCAAAGAAGAGAAAATTCGTTAAAATTTTGACAAAGATTGTAACTAAATCTAACAAGTTTTTGTGAGACGGACTCACCAAACTTCGTCTCACAAAAACTTGTTAAAGCCCAATCCCTGTCAAGAAATAAAGAGCTATTGGAAATTTTAAAGAAAATAAATGGTATAAATAACATTTTCTTACTAATATCTTTACTAATACCAGGTAAACCAGGTATAGAAATACAATTAATTACTATATGAAATTAATATTTTGTACAGAGAAATCCTATACAGATGGAACATAACTTATCTTATTTAAATTGTAACGAGATCCGGGAGTTATTTTAGTGGTTTACAAATTTTAGAAACAAAATTGTACTTCATTATGGAATATTCTAAGCCACTTAAAATTCTATAAAATAACCTTTGACCTTAATAAAATAATATATAATAAATCACATCATTTACTTTTCATTACACATTGAAATCACAATAATCACGCATAAATAATAAGGATATGATTTTTATATTTTTTTAAAGGAGAGGGTGCAAACGAGCATGCGACTCACCTGATGGTAAGTGACTACCGCCGCTCATGAACAACTGCAACACCAAAGGAGTTGCAGATGCGTTGCCGGCCCTTTAAAATGGATTAGGCTCCTTTTTTGAAGGTCCGTAAGTCGTAACGATCGAAAACAAATTGCTGGTGGTAATCGATTCCAGAAGGAAGTTGTGCGAAGAAGAAAACATCTTCTATATCGCACAGTGGTGGAGGCGATGGTGAAATTGAGCGGCTGGAATTAGTCAAAATTAGTAAAATACGTAGAGATGCAACATCTCTTCGCAGCGCCAGTGAATCGAGCCGATCGGAAAGGACTCGGTCGTTGACGATTTAAGCCACTTTTTGCTGGATGCTATCAAGTGGAAGAAGCTGGCACTGGGCAACCTCAGCCCAGAGATGGGAACAGTATTCCATATAAGGCCGAATCTGTGCCTAAGGTACACGATCTCATAGGCTACCAGCGTGAAGTAGACGTCTACTTCTGCGTTTCACCAAATAAAACACTACCCCAGGAGGGTACCAGCACCTCTAATGATACAGATCCTCCACTGAGCATCCACGCCCACGCTACCCTACTCTTCCTGAGCGTGGGTGCTCAGGTTGCCCTACGTATTCTGGGGGGGGGGCAGGGGAGGGGGAAAGCCGACCTTGCTCTTTCTTACCGAGAAGCAGGTGTCCTAACCGGCTTATACTTCGTATCACTCCTACCCAGGATACAAATTCGAACACTCCTTTGTACCCCGTGCTGGAGTTTGCGTATACATGAGAGACGGCATCTGTTTTCAACACCTCAGGAGTCTTGATGGTGTGGACCTATCCATCCTATAGCTGCGCGTAGATAGCGACAAACATGGCCACGTCTACGGGTGCCCCTATAGGATCCATATAAGTAATTCCGGCATAGACCTACTCATTGACTACGTCCAAATGCTGCAGACTCCGAACTACAACAGGTCCCATCTGGAGAGATCGTGACCCTCGGTGATTTTAACGCCCACCACGCTGGATGGCTTGGTTCCCTTTAAACCGATCATGCAGGTAGATCTGTTTATGACTTTGTCTTGGCATATGATCTGACACTTCGGGTTACTTCGCCTTCACAGATCCCACATGTGGAGGATCATGCACCTTTCCTATTGCACATTCTGGTGACCTTCATCCGGATGGATATAGGTGTCCGTCGATATCCCTCTTGGTTCTTCGGATCATTGTCTGATCTGGAGTATGGTGTCACTCACGCTACCTCGCGGTTGCGGTCTGTGTGTTGCTGCCGTGTTTAGTTAACACTTTTTTTTGCTTTTCGTTGGATGATCCTAACATTGTTGCTGATTCTGTCGTTGATGTGGTACTTCAGGCACTACTCTCCTAGACGCGTGGGCCTGATAGAGTCACTCCTATTGTGCTGAATACGTATGCTCCAGAGTTGGAACTGGTTTTATCGCGTATTTTTCGTTACTCCTATTCCCTAGGTGTAGCCCTGAATTCATGGATGATTGCTTTGGTCCATCTAATCCCTAAAAAGGCGACCGCTGGGATCCGACTAAGTACAGGCCTATTGCCATTACCTCCTTGTTCTCCTAAATAATGGAATCCTTTATAAACTGTCAGCTTTTGAGGTACTTTCACAACCCTTTTGTCGTATCTCCTTAGTTTCAGGGCACTCCCCTTGTTGCCACAGCCAGTATTGGAATCCTCAGCGTCGCCATATCGAATGACGTGCAGGGAAGAAATGGTCATTTATGCCACTCTTCTCCTCTTCAAAACGTTCGGCATGCTCAGCCGAGCGTGACAGCATTTTATGCCGGCACACTGCCTGCAGCTTTATAAGGCTTAGGTTCAGCCCCACATGGAATACTGTTCCCAACTCTGGGCCGGGGCTCCCCAGTGCCAACTCCTTTCATTTGATCGTATCCAGCGCAGAGTGGTTCGAATCGTCGGTGACCGAGCTCTATTTGATCACTTTGTTTCACCGGCACTGCGATGAGATGTTAAATATCTTTGCTTATTTTTTTGCACCCACTCCGGAGAGTGTTATGAAGAATTGTTCGGATTTATTGCAGCCGCTCAATTTACCATCGCACATTGCGACAAAACTCGCGATAACATCCATACCATAGCATGGATGATTGGCGGTCCACCACTGTGCGATTTAGAAGAAGTTTTCTCCTTCGCACAACTTCTTTGTGGAATCGACTACCACCAGCGATTTTTCCGGACCAACACGACTTCGAAACCTTCAAGAAAAGTGCCTAATCTTTTAATAAAAGGCTGGTAACGTACCTGTAATTCCCTTAGTGTTGTTGCATGTTCGTCTGCCCACTTTTCTATAAAAAAAATAACAATGATTTCCTCGCAAGGAATCTTACTTTAGACAGCTCGTCAAGTATAACAGTTGCACTACGAAAACTGCTATGATTTTATACGGGATAGGGACGATCTCAAGGTCAACGCATTAAGTGAGCAAAATAATTACACCATATATAAATTATAATATAACATACTTATATAGAATATACAGAGTGCCACATCATTTCCGTCATAAACGGACGCCTGAATTGAGCAAAACATACAAACCATATACGGAATATACAGTGCCACATAATTTCCATTATGAATGGACACATGAAGTGAGCAAAACATAGGAATCATATACGGAATATACAGAGTGAAACGTAATTTCTGTCATGAACGGACGCATGAAGTGAGCAAAACATACGAACTATATACGGAATATACAAAGTGCCTCATCATTTACATCTTGAACGGACGCATGAAGTAAGCAATACAAACAAACCATACACAGAATATACAGAGTGCCATATCATTTGCGTCACGAACGGACGCATTTATTATATATTTCTAAGCTGCCTCTTTTCCTTATGAGTTTATATTTTTTTACTTTTTTTTAAATTTATTTTGCAATTTGTTCCAAAACTTTTTATGGCTCTACGCGACTTTTTCAATTAATTTCCTCGTCTTGGTGTTGTGTCATAATTTTTAATTAACGATTTATTAATTCTTATATTTATTATGAGTTTATTACTATTAATGGCCAGCTCACCTGGCAGGGTCGCTATGTAATGACGTTATTAAAGGAGACAACCTGTATCTTACAAGTTCTATTTATTACTGCATTAAATTTATAATTGGTATTACATTAGTGGTTACCGTGAGCTACACTACAATTGTTTAAAGGTTAACATAGTCTGTTGTCGTACGCAAATAAGTAGTGTCTTTTGGTGAAAGACTTGCAGGTGCAATTACTGTACCCGTAAAAGTAATTCAATTAAAAATACTTTTTTTTTCAGATTATTTTCATTATGGAAACTGACGCAAAAATGGCCTCAACAGCAGAAGTTGTTGAATTTTTCGACAGACTGACAGCGTGAATGGCTTCCCGGGTGGTGCGCAAAGAGGAAAGTTAAAACGAGTGATATAACAAAATTCACAACATTACAATTTTTGGATGGAAACTATTAATAAAATTAAAAAAAAAATTTTTCTAGAGATCAGTAGCAAACATGCTATACAAGTAGAAAAACCTCAACTTGTGCGAGTGCCATACCAACAAGAAAATGGATAACTCATGAAAGTTTTATAAGGGTCTGTAAATTATTATTTGAACATTATAATGTAGATAATAAAAAATCTAAAGTGTTCATAATAATAAAGAAAATTACTCCGAAAACACTCCCAACGTCTTGCAAGATCTCCTATCCTTTTCACAATCAAGTTCAAGAGGTGGTGGGTGATGTAATCATGAAAAAAGAATTGAAGACTTACACTGCTTGATAAACTGTTAGATATTTCTGAATAAAAATCAGTTAAAATAACGCATTACTACGCAATTTGAATTTAAAAGATAAAAATAACAGAATGTTTAAATTTTTTTTCATTAATTTTTCTTCACCATATGCCTATATTAATTATTCTTAATTTACTTAAGTATCAGTATGTAAGTTTACAATAATATACACCACCCCAACTGTACTATAGTACAATTTTTCCCTAATCTTAAAGTTGTCTGGAAGAGATCACTTTTTAGCGCAGGATTGATAACAGGTACGTTATTTTCGACAATACCTGTTATATATATATATATATATATATATATATATATATATATATATATATATATATATATATATATATATATATATTTATATTACACTAAAATCACTCTATTAAAAATCAAAATAGCTAATGATTGTACTTATTTTACTCAACATCATTTTATGTTTAAAATTTAAGTATTTTCAGAAGCCACTTTTCAAATATTTTCTATTAATTGAATTCTTTGGAATCATGTTTTGAAAACCGCCACCTGGAATAAGTACATTTTTTTCGATAACGATGTGAAATCACAAAGAGATCCCCATGTAGATCAATATGGCTCTATTTAGCCTCTTAATATGGACATACCTCGGGATTAAAAAAAAATATGCGCAGATACTGAAAAATATTATAATATATTATTACTGTCCCGTGTAAGGCAACATTTATTCTTATATACATATTCCCATCTCAAGTAATATCTTTTATGGTTGGTTAAAAAAATTATATCTACATGAAACCTTTCACAGGGTAAATTTCTTTTCGTTTTACTATTTTTACCTAACAAGTAGTTCAGCAACTACAATCCCACCTGATGGTAAGTGGTTATGTAGCCTAAGATGGTGAAGAGCACTGATTTAACAAATGTATTCGATCTTGTCTAATAGTAGTAGATAACTATTATTTGTGATCTATTTGTATGTGTGCGTGTGCACAAGATTGAATATTCGTAGTAAGTACATTTGGCTTACTTACACACGTATGGCATTACTTACTTACGCACTTAGCCATCGCATGAAAACACAATGTATCTCACAAGTAATAAAACATATTATAACAGATTAGAATGTTTAGTGCGATTGCCAAGTCAATCTAGTTATTTAAAACATAAAAGATTTTTAATATTGATATGGTCACTATGAGATGTTTAGGTTAGCTAATTACGTAATAACTTAAGATAGAAGGGCCCTTAAGTAGATACTGAATAAATTAAGCGACTTAGCATTACATAGATCTCACAACTTTTTACGGTAGAAGAACTGAGTTGCGATACTTGCTTTTTTTGAAGTTATGTTTTTTGACGGTATCTCATTTTTTTTGTAGAAAGGTATATCTAGGTACCTATCTATACCTATTATTTCATTATATTATGCATAATACATATTATACAGGTATAATGATTTGACTTTGTAATACTATATATTTATATGGGATTGTCGTATCTCCTTAGTTTCAGGGCACTCCCCTTGTTGCCACAGCCAGTATTGGAATCCTCAGCGTCGCCATATCGAATGACGTGCAGGGAAGAAATGGTCATTTATGCCACTCTTCTCCTCTTCAAAACGTTCGGCATGCTCAGCCGAGCGTGACAGCATTTTATGCCGGCACACTGCCTGCAGCTTTATAAGGCTTAGGTTCAGCCCCACATGGAATACTGTTCCCAACTCTGGGCCGGGGCTCCCCAGTGCCAACTCCTTTCATTTGATCGTATCCAGCGCAGAGTGGTTCGAATCGTCGGTGACCGAGCTCTATTTGATCACTTTGTTTCACCGGCACTGCGATGAGATGTTAAATATCTTTGCTTATTTTTTTGCACCCACTCCGGAGAGTGTTATGAAGAATTGTTCGGATTTATTGCAGCCGCTCAATTTACCATCGCACATTGCGACAAAACTCGCGATAACATCCATACCATAGCATGGATGATTGGCGGTCCACCACTGTGCGATTTAGAAGAAGTTTTCTCCTTCGCACAACTTCTTTGTGGAATCGACTACCACCAGCGATTTTTCCGGACCAACACGACTTCGAAACCTTCAAGAAAAGTGCCTAATCTTTTAATAAAAGGCTGGTAACGTACCTGTAATTCCCTTAGTGTTGTTGCATGTTCGTCTGCCCACTTTTCTATAAAAAAAATAACAATGATTTCCTCGCAAGGAATCTTACTTTAGACAGCTCGTCAAGTATAACAGTTGCACTACGAAAACTGCTATGATTTTATACGGGATAGGGACGATCTCAAGGTCAACGCATTAAGTGAGCAAAATAATTACACCATATATAAATTATAATATAACATACTTATATAGAATATACAGAGTGCCACATCATTTCCGTCATAAACGGACGCCTGAATTGAGCAAAACATACAAACCATATACGGAATATACAGTGCCACATAATTTCCATTATGAATGGACACATGAAGTGAGCAAAACATAGGAATCATATACGGAATATACAGAGTGAAACGTAATTTCTGTCATGAACGGACGCATGAAGTGAGCAAAACATACGAACTATATACGGAATATACAAAGTGCCTCATCATTTACATCTTGAACGGACGCATGAAGTAAGCAATACAAACAAACCATACACAGAATATACAGAGTGCCATATCATTTGCGTCACGAACGGACGCATTTATTATATATTTCTAAGCTGCCTCTTTTCCTTATGAGTTTATATTTTTTTACTTTTTTTTAAATTTATTTTGCAATTTGTTCCAAAACTTTTTATGGCTCTACGCGACTTTTTCAATTAATTTCCTCGTCTTGGTGTTGTGTCATAATTTTTAATTAACGATTTATTAATTCTTATATTTATTATGAGTTTATTACTATTAATGGCCAGCTCACCTGGCAGGGTCGCTATGTAATGACGTTATTAAAGGAGACAACCTGTATCTTACAAGTTCTATTTATTACTGCATTAAATTTATAATTGGTATTACATTAGTGGTTACCGTGAGCTACACTACAATTGTTTAAAGGTTAACATAGTCTGTTGTCGTACGCAAATAAGTAGTGTCTTTTGGTGAAAGACTTGCAGGTGCAATTACTGTACCCGTAAAAGTAATTCAATTAAAAATACTTTTTTTTTCAGATTATTTTCATTATGGAAACTGACGCAAAAATGGCCTCAACAGCAGAAGTTGTTGAATTTTTCGACAGACTGACAGCGTGAATGGCTTCCCGGGTGGTGCGCAAAGAGGAAAGTTAAAACGAGTGATATAACAAAATTCACAACATTACAATTTTTGGATGGAAACTATTAATAAAATTAAAAAAAAAATTTTTCTAGAGATCAGTAGCAAACATGCTATACAAGTAGAAAAACCTCAACTTGTGCGAGTGCCATACCAACAAGAAAATGGATAACTCATGAAAGTTTTATAAGGGTCTGTAAATTATTATTTGAACATTATAATGTAGATAATAAAAAATCTAAAGTGTTCATAATAATAAAGAAAATTACTCCGAAAACACTCCCAACGTCTTGCAAGATCTCCTATCCTTTTCACAATCAAGTTCAAGAGGTGGTGGGTGATGTAATCATGAAAAAAAAAATTGAAGACTTACACTGCTTGATAAACTTTTCGGAAAATATCGAAAGCTATTCGTTGTTAGGATTTCATTAAAACATTAGTAGTACAGAGACAAATATAAAATCTAGAGAGTAAAAATTGTTAAAATATTATATTTATATATATATATATATATATTTTTTTATATATATAAAATTGTTAAAAATAATAAATGTGACATAGCTTAAAGAAAAGTTCCATATCTTGTCCAGGGATAGTACTCACTTTAATCATAAGTATTTGAATTATATCTGTATTGGAAGTAATGTAAAATGTAAATTGAAAAGAAAAATCAATATTTTAATTAAGTTACATGGGCACAATTAGTGCAACATAAATAATAAAATATTGAAGGGTTATGTTCATAAAAAAAAATAGAAATATTAAAATTTTGACAAAGATTGTAACTAAACCTTTAGATGATTAAACCTCGCAAAGACTTGCTAAATGTCCAATCTCTGTTAAAATATAGAGAACTTGAAAACCTTTATATGTTAAACAAAAAAAAATGTTAATTTTTTTATTGGATAAGGGTGACAAACGAGCACACAGCCCACCTGATGGTAAATAGTTGCTACGGCCCATAGAAATCTACATCTATCCTTGATTACGAATCAAAATATAGATGCGTTGTCAGCCGTGGGGACTAAGATGAAATGTCTCGTTTCTAGTAAAATGGCTCTCCAGTTCTCTACACTCACCATACTCACCCTACGAAACACAGCAGTGTTGGTCTGCTATTTTACGCTGGTCTTCTGTGAGAACTTGTTCCTTCCCCAATCGAGCCGACCCATTCGTGTTTCAACTTTACTTTACTAGAAAAGACTATTTTTCATGATTATGACTTTAATCTGGGGGCACGGTAGTGCCACCGCCAAGTCGAGAAATAAAGCTGCACGGTCGTACCATTCTTTTCTCGAAGCAGTTCAGGCCATTTTCGACCCCTATAACTTCGTTGTGGATAAAACTAGAAGCCTGAATTCAGTGTAATCAGTAACCAAGCAGGCATTGTATAAACACGGTATATCTTAAATTTCATTCAATTTGAGACAGTAGTTTTAGAATTATAACTATTCAAATTTTCTTAATTTTGTCACTCAACTGGCAGATTATCAAAACTCTAAGGTAGAAGTACCTGAGAGTTTTGATGATCTGCAGACATAGAAGTTTCAAATTTAGATTACAATTAGTGTTTAGTGTAAAAATAAATCAACTGCATAATTAACTTTGTAATCCCATATAAATATATAGTATTACAAAGTCAAATCATTATACCTGTATAATATGTATTATGCATAATATAATGAAATAATAGGTATAGATAGGTACCTAGATATACCTTTCTACAAAAAAAATGAGATACCGTCAAAAAACATAACTTCAAAAAAAGCAAGTATCGCAACTCAGTTCTTCTACCGTAAAAAGTTGTGAGATCTATGTAATGCTAAGTCGCTTAATTTATTCAGTATCTACTTAAGGGCCCTTCTATCTTAAGTTATTACGTAATTAGCTAACCTAAACATCTCATAGTGACCATATCAATATTAAAAATCTTTTATGTTTTAAATAACTAGATTGACTTGGCAATCGCACTAAACATTCTAATCTGTTATAATATGTTTTATTACTTGTGAGATACATTGTGTTTTCATGCGATGGCTAAGTGCGTAAGTAAGTAATGCCATACGTGTGTAAGTAAGCCAAATGTACTTACTACGAATATTCAATCTTGTGCACACGCACACATACAAATAGATCACAAATAATAGTTATCTACTACTATTAGACAAGATCGAATACATTTGTTAAATCAGTGCTCTTCACCATCTTAGGCTACATAACCACTTACCATCAGGTGGGATTGTAGTTGCTGAACTACTTGTTAGGTAAAAATAGTAAAACGAAAAGAAATTTACCCTGTGAAAGGTTTCATGTAGATATAATTTTTTTAACCAACCATAAAAGATATTACTTGAGATGGGAATATGTATATAAGAATAAATGTTGCCTTACACGGGACAGTAATAATATATTATAATATTTTTCAGTATCTGCGCATATTTTTTTTAATCCCGAGGTATGTCCATATTAAGAGGCTAAATAGAGCCATATTGATCTACATGGGGATCTCTTTGTGATTTCACATCGTTATCGAAAAAAATGTACTTATTCCAGGTGGCGGTTTTCAAAACATGATTCCAAAGAATTCAATTAATAGAAAATATTTGAAAAGTGGCTTCTGAAAATACTTAAATTTTAAACATAAAATGATGTTGAGTAAAATAAGTACAATCATTAGCTATTTTGATTTTTAATAGAGTGATTTTAGTGTAATATATATATATATATATATATATATATATATATATATATATATATATAACAGGTATTGTCTAAAATAACGTACCTGTTATCAATCCTGCGCTAAAAAGTGATCTCTTCCAGACAACCTTAAGATTAGGGAAAAATTGTACTATAGTACAGTTGGGGTGGTGTATATTATTGTAAACTTACATACTGATACTTAAGTAAATTAAGAATAATTAATATAGGCATATGGTGAAGAAAAATTAATGAAAAAAAATTTAAACATTCTGTTATTTTTATCTTTTAAATTCAAATTGCGTAGTAATGCGTTATTTTAACTGATTTTTATTCAGAAATATCTAACGCTTACTATCTTACGCACACACACATTTGTAAAGGTCACTCGGTAAGGTCATGCATCTCCCACGCTCTTCCCTTCTATTTAGCGTTACACCACTAAGTACCTACGTCCACTCGCCCGGCCGACAGCAGACAGTAGTGACCGTGACCTTATTACGTACGCTTCGTTACCAGTGATTTCACGAAAATATTAGAACCGCGGATACTATGAAACTATTAAATGGTGCGATATTATATTTTAAGCAATGAAAGTTTACGTGGTGCGTAAAGATTATACGAAAGTGGGTATATACCGCGGCAAAACATTAACGTATGTATACCTACTAATCGATGAACAATCGTCAGCTAATCAAACTGTTAGCGATAACTAAAATAGTGAGTATTAAGAGAGAAGTGTAATTAAAAGTGTAAAAGGAAAATTGGAATCAAAATTCGCGTCATTCCATTAGCAGTTACACCGCCAGGTACGTATCCCCATCCAGCCCGGCCCACAGAGTATGCTTGACCGTGACTTGATTACGTATGTATCGCTTCTTGAGAATTTTTTTTGCAGATAGCAATATATAGTCAATATTTCACATTCAATCTTTTATATATAGTTAGATTCATTAAGTAAACATAATGGATCGACTTTATCACTTTGAAGTTAGTAAGTAATTAGGGTACCTGGCGTCTAAAATCATTCATTAAGTTAATGATTGATCGAAACAACTGAATTCCCATATTCTGAACGATATTTTATACAAAATGCAAGTGGAAACATTAAGGCAGGAAAGTTCTGATCCTAAAGATCTGTGATGAAAAGAAATATAAATGTATTACAAAACAGGCCTAAGAATATATATGAAATATAGGTCATGCATAAAAATTTATTATATGGCATACTCGGCTTAGTTGGAACCTTTATTACAAAATAATAATTGTTCATTTAATTATATTTCATGTGTCTTGGAAAAATTAGTTTTCACTTAAACAGGCCGTTATAAATACTTTATAATTAACTAATCTCCTCTTATTTGATTTCAAATATAAAATTATATTTTTATTTAATTACATGATTTGTTAAGTCCACTGCTCAACATAAGCCTTCCCTATCGATTACCTTATAGATAACGTAAATAACGCATAAAGATTAAAATAATTTTTGGTGTATCTTATATCATTCTTTTGAAAAAAAAATATCTCGGAAAGTTCTAGATTACCTCTTCTACAATAAAACAAGAAGACGCAAAGCGGATCTCCAACCCCTAATAGTCAACGTTTTAAACATAAATGCAATAATTTTTTTTTCAATTCTACTAACATTACGTAATTAAGTTGCTTTGACTTCAGAAGAAACTCCGAAAGTAACGGATACCGGCATACAGAAAAGGAGTAGATTTATTTTCCAGCGCATGTCTTTCCCTTCGATTACAATGAGTATGTCTTTAATGCAGGAGTGAATATGGCTTTTACGATAAAACAACAACGAACGAACAGTCAGTCACCTAGGGTTCCATCTCCACTTATCAATAAGAATGTTATGTTGTGCTGTTGTTTTATCAGATGTACAATCCACCTGATGGTAAGTGGTTGCTGTGGCCCATAGACATCTACATCTATCTTCGATTGCGAATTAAAATGCAGATGCGTTGATAGCCGTGAGGACCAAGATAGAATGCCTCCTTTCCAGTACAAACGGTATCCGGTTCTCTACACTCACCATACGAAACACAGCAGCGTTAAGCTGCTATTTTACGTTGGTATCCTGTGAGAGCGTCGTCCTTCGCCGGTCGAGCCGACCCATTCGTACTACAACTATACTATTAATATAGCTGCATCATGGCTCTACCACGTAAATTAAGTTAATAAGTCCTAGTAATGTTATTATTTTAAAAATTAAAGAATTAGTCAGGTTAAAGGAATAGTGACCTTATACATTTCTATGCCTTTATGTATCTGCAAATTCTAAACAACAACAACCGGAGCATTGAAGCGTAACATAACGTCAAAGTTTGAAGCTTCTTTGGGAAGAAGCTGCAGAGACAACAATGGATCCGAATTTCACTTATAAACTTCAAAAATTCCTTACTTGCGCCGTGTCATAAGCTCAATAACGGCACCTATCTAAGAACTATTAATCATTAGGGTTAAGAAATTTATGATGAAATTTTAATTTTACGCTTTAATACTATGATAATAAAAATTAATACTTTTCGGCGATGGTACTATATCAAGAAATTAATTGACTATGTAGTAGAAGTGTTAGAATATTCACTACCTCATTTAGTAGTGTACGTGTTTTTTTTTCTCAGATATGCAAGTTTCCTTACGATGTTTTCCTTCACCCCCGAGCACGTGTTAAATCAGCACTTAAACTTGCAATTAACAATTTCATTGGTGCAGGCGGGGATCGAACCCGGGTTGCTCTCGTACTGTAAAACTTACAGCGAACGCTAACCATCTGAGCTACCTTGGCACTTTCGGTCACTTTTCACTTTTTGCTTTATACTAGGATTCCAATTTTCATTTCCTAAGTTAAACGGGCTTAGGTACGTCATAATAAATATTTTTTTCCATGTTAATGACGTGTGGGATAGATGATATGAATTATGATATATAAATAAAAGTTCTGCACTCTTTGAATTAAATATATATTTTTACTTCCACACAAAAGACCGTTCGAAATACAAGTTGAGACTAAGAGCGAGGGAAAGAGGTGGAGAATAAATGTAAACAATCGGTTGTAGAAATGATTGCTGTGCTAGGAAGCCAATGATAGGTTGGTGCGATTTAAATAACTCAGGCGACACGAACATCGCGTCGGTGCGTACGCCGAACTATTGAATGGCGTAATATATTTATTAACATAATTTTACTACTGAAATATGCAATCACTTAAAATAACACTAACCATTCACAAAAATGTTTAGGAGGTGGATCATCGCTTTTATTAAATGCTTGTACACGTTGTTAATGAATTGGGTGATATCCATAAGAATTCAGTAGTTTCCACACGTACTGACTAATTCTGAACTCGAGCTGCAATATTGATGCTAGCACGGGGGTTTCGCTCGAAAAACTTGAACACTGCGTTTTCGACAGCCGGGCTTATTACCGAATGACTACCTCGTGCACTTCCATGTGACGGAGTGGTGAACTGTCCAAAGTCTTAGCTTAGCTACAAAAATTGTTCTCCGATTGGTGGTACACGTGCGTTAATTCCTCGACTTTATAAACGTAGTAAACACTTACTTTCGTGTAATATTTGCGCAACCTGTAAACTTTCATTGTTTGATATGTAACATAGTAACATTTCATAGGAGTAGTATTCGCGGTTCGAATATTATCGTTGCGAAATTAACCTACGAAATTTTAAAAATACCCTAAAAGTACCCTAGTTTTTCATTGCGATATATCAAGCTCGGATAGACTAACGTAAAAAAGCAGAATATCAATTTTGTGTTTCTTAATAGTAGTAACGAGAAAACGCTGCACTTTTTATCTACTGGTAGTGAAATCGTACGTAATTCCATGTATAAAATTGTTGGGAGTTAATGTCAAATTCAGCATTTATTCATTGTATCGTCACATTGAAACTTTATCCATTTGGGGGGTATATTGCCATAGTTGCCACGCTTGGCGAGCGGGTTGGCAACCCTAGTTTTTTATTGTGATATTGCTGTTACCAGGAAGACGCTGCTGCCCATCTCCTGACTGTTTTCATCTGTCGCCTTTTACGACACCGACGGGAAGATATGGGGTTGTGGATATTCTTAACCGCCACTACACGGCAATCTATCGGTATATCAAAGTGCTGAAGTGCGTGTACAGTGTACGTGCGTAGGGCTACGATAGCTATCCGAGTACAGAACTAGAGTACGAAACCTATTCAATCGCAGAGAGGTGTAAGACAGGGTGACGTTATATCCCCGAAACTCTTCACCGCTGCATTGGAAGACGTTTTCAAGCTTCTGGACTGGAAAGGATACGGTATAAACATCAATGGCAAGTACATCACTCACCTTCGATTTGCCGACGATATAGTCCTTATGGCAAAATCGCTGTAAGACCTAAGTACTATGCTCAATGATTTCAATAGTATCCAAACGGATAGGTCTTAAGATGAACATGGATAAAACAAAGATCATGTTTAATGTCCATGTCACACCTATGCCGGTAATTGTGGGGAACATTAAGCTCTTAGTCGTTGACGAGTATGTTTGCCGGGGAGAAATAGTCCGACTAGATAAGTCCAACTTCAACCGAGAGGTCAATCGACGGATTCAACTCGGTTGGGCAGCGTTCGGGAAATTACGGCATATCTGCTCGTCAGGTATACCTCAAAAATTAAAAACGAGACTGTACAACTAGTGCGTGTTGCCAGTAATGAACTATGGAACTGAGACGTAATCCTTCACTGCTGGTCGGATGAGGAAGCTCAAGGTCGCTCAGCAAGCTATGGAGAGGTCTATGCTCGGAGTTTCTCTGCGTGATAAACTTAGAAATGAGGACATCCGCAGTAGAACCAGAATGACTGACAAAGCCCAACGGATTAGTAAGCTGAATTAGCAATGGGCCGGCCATATAGCTCGAAGAACCGACAACCGATGGGGAAATAAGGTTCTCGAGTGGCGGCCTCGTATCGGCGGACGAAGTGTAGGGCGTTCCCCCACTAGATGGAATGATGACCTTGTAAGATATGCATGAAGTCGATGGTTGCAGATGGCTCCGGACCATGCTTTGTGGCACTACTTGGGGGAGGCCTATGTTAAGCAGTGGACTTGTGAAAGGCTGTTATAATGATGATGATAATAGTCACGTTGTGGCGTATTATGGCAGGAGTAAAAATTAGTCAATGAGACCACATAAGTTTCACTCTTTCACAGAATAATTTCGTGAAAATACAGCATAATGCTTCTGTTTCTTATGTCAAGTGACGAGGACCTGAGACACTTTTAATGGCACCAGTGCCATTAAAAGTTGACAAAGATGACAAAGCATCGGAATTTCGATTCTTAGTTGAGGCTTGATTTGGGTGTTTATATTATCACTATTGAATAAAATGCGTGGATATGCGTTAACTTTAAGTGTTCACAAGAAAACATAGAGCAGTACTATTTTTCTTAATAATAGAATGTACGGTATTCTACTGGGTTTAGCGACTTACCGCTACAATCTCCCTGCAACCACGAATCCAGGGGCTGGCTAAAGGAGCTCGGGGCAGTCGTTGCAATGATAGTAGTATAAAGGTTCAGCAGAGTGTATCGTACAAGAGTCCATAGGTTGCACGTACAACACTTCCAGGTGAAAGAGATCTTGAGAGATGAGCTTGAGTAACACGAAATTATTTGTATGCGTGCGCGTCAGTGGTTTTGATTAGACTGTTCACAATTACCGCCAATCGATGTGGCGCTTGTGTCGCACAGAGAACCATAACTCGCAAGATTAAGTATGCAAATGAATTTAAAAGAAATATAGAAAAAATAATATCTTCGAAATTGTGTTGTCTTGTACTTGTTAGTATATACGAAAAAAAGAAACCAAAAACACAATATATTAATAATCTGTTCCAGTACGGAACATAGAATAAGGATCACAAATGAAACGAGTCCACTTAATAGTGTGTAGATACTGGGTTCATAGGTGTCTACAACTATTCTCGTTTAAGAATTCAAATATTGGAATTCTTATTTACCAGTAAAAACATATAAAACACATCAATGTAAATCTGCTCTATGTTCTAATGTTGCTAATATGTTCGTATTCTGTAAAAGCGTGGTCCTTCCCCGGTCGAGCTGACCAAATCGTGCTACAACCACAATATAACTGCAGCATGTATAGTCAACTCTACTACATAAATTCGGAGCGCATAGAGGCGCTGGAAAATATAAAATAATCTCAAATGCAATACTGTGTATTATAAAATTAAAATTGTTTACTTCAGTCATTGCCCCAAATAGTGTTAGTACAATATTTATTTTAAAATATTTTAATTCTTTCAACTATTGCAAGCCCGTGCTTTACCACACACAATGAGTTAGCTTAACAAATGATTTTTATCTCTTGCCTTGAAGACGCCCAGATTGTGATCGCAAGGAAAGACAGACACCAGCAAATTATTCCATTTCTTTGTTGTACTCATTATGAAACTATTTGGTTCGATTGCGTGTAATATCGATAACAAAGGGATGAAGATCCGCCGACCGTCTGATTGTCTAATGGTGGAAATGTTGGAAAGGAATTAAGGCGCGTAAATTCGTATTTATAAAGCAAAGTATTTTCTGGTCGTTAAAAAGTATCGGCCATTGAAAAACCCCAGACCTAGAAACATTTCTGCATCCAAGCAGTCATTGCAGCACCATATCGACAAATTGATTGAAAAATTAAAGTAATCCATGAATATAACTTCATAATCTATTGCTTGTTGACACTACTTAGCCAACCATATAATAAATCAATTTAAATATTGAAGTAACGCATTTACATCAAAGCAACACTTACCGCTTTCACTCTCCGCCGCTTTGTGTGCGAGATGTGCAAAAGATGCTTTAATATCGACTTGTTAAGGTCACGTGACTCACAAACACTTAATTGGGTATATTATCTTTATACCTCACTAGCACATGATGGATAGCACAGTAATTTTAAGAGGAAACACTAAGGAATGAGCCTGATGTTTTTCTTAAGTTTTTTTTTTACATTATGAAACTAAATTTTATGTGGGAATAGTGAATCTTGATAAAGTTAATAAAACAGTGCGTAAAAAAATAAAAAATAATGTGATATATAGTTCTACAAATATAATACTTCTAAAAATACTGTCTAAAGTTTACACAATGCCGTTTCATTTATCGAACAAAATGATTTACGAACAAAGTGTACACATTCATCATAAATGTTTGTTTCCTTGCCAGCGAAATATTGATAACAAACTCTAAAAGTGAATGGATGTTACTAAAAAGTAATATATAAGATAATATACAAAAAATAAGATCATCTTAAATTAATTTATTTAAGAATGTAATCATCTTCATCATCTACTTAATTAGACAATTAGCGGTCCACTTATGAGCATAAAACTTAAAACAAATTTTGTACATGCCACTTCTTATAATTTGTAGTGCGCTTCACAACCCCAGTCCTGTTAGCGAAGTCTACATGTCCAAAATGTAAAACCAAATTGTTATACAGATATCTATCGGAGGTGACGAAATGTTGTTATTCACATGAGACATTTTATACTTACAAACCCATGGGATCAGATTTATTTATTTATTCATTTATGCTTTATTTGCACTCCAAGTACAAAAAAGCGAAGTTCCAGTCTAGCTCCAGGCTAAGCAGAGAAGATATTGTGGGTGCAATGTGCAAACAGCTAAGTATAAATATCTTTGTCTACATAGTATTACCATAACTACTACTACACACTAGGAAACATATTATAAACATAATTAAACAGATATACATTCAATATATATATATATATAAATAAATAAAAAAAACGCAATATTTTCTTAGATTGTAAGTTACATGACAAGTAGTAAGTCCATTTTTTTTGCATAATGTGTGTGTTTTACAGTTGTTAGATAAAAAAATATAGTACAACAAGTTAACCTTTTCGGGTGTACAAAATTATTGAATTTTGTAAATATATAAGTAATATTAGGTACATTATAAGTTAAAATTACAAAAAAAAATACAAATTTCAAAAATTAAAAAAAACTGTAAGTGACATAATGAGCAAAATAATTTGCTACGGTTTGCACTATTACATCATTAAGATTAATAATTTCATGTCTAATTCTAATATATAATTTCTAAAAATTATTATTTAAAAAAAAAAATATTATTGTTTTTCCAACAACGTGCTAACCGAATAAAAAGATTTACTAACTAGCCACTTTTTCGACTCGTTCCCGAAACGCTTTCTTGGTTGTAGTTTTATATAACTGGGCATTGCGTTAAACACTTTTATGCACATTGCATAGCAATTTTTATGATAATTAACTGTTTTTGGTATTTTATCAATGACTAATTTATCTGGATTCCTTAAAGGCTTAGATTTGATAATATCTCCAGCAGTTATAAACAGCTCAGAATTATTAATCACAAATATTGCTGTTTCGAGGATGTATATACAAGGAAGTTTTAACACTTTTAAATTTATAAATATTGGTTTGCACGATTCATGAGGGGCCATATTACATATTGCACGTAGACATTTTTTTTGCACAATGAAAACTTTATTGATGTCTACAGAATTTCCCCATATTATTATACCGTAGCTAAGTATACAATAAACGTATCCGTTATACGCCATAAAAGCTGTTAATTGCGATGCCGTCTTTGTAAGGTTTCGTAACATGTAAACAAAGCGGTTAGTTTTATTACATACTTTTCTATGTGAGTTTTCTAGTTACAAAATATATTATCCATTCGTATACCGAGAAAGAAAACTTCTTGTTCGCTACTGTATACAATATTTAGCCTTATTTCATTATTTTTTTTTATTAAAACATTGCCATAATAATTGTTTCCGTTAAATCTTCGCTTTGAATATTCTACAGGGAGTATTCTCCTTGCATTTTAAAGCTTATATATTTTACTAGGCGGCACATGATTGAAACAATGGAAATAAAAGTTGAACTGAATCAGGATTGGAATAAGTCGCGAATGAATAGTATATTATAAAAAATATCTATAATATATACCTATATATTCTTAGGCTTAAGTATAAATAGAAAAAAGTCGATAATTCATTTTTTTTTATTAAACTGAAGTGCCATATGAACTACTATTAGCAATTAATCCATGTGTGATCTCCGCTGGAGGGCTAAATTTTTTTGTCTATTAGTTTTATAATTTAAATATACAAACATACAGTCCAAGTGATAGTAAGTGACTAATGCAGTCCATGAATTGTTGAAATTAAAATATATAATATGGTTGTTCAGCTCTGAACATTGCAACATAGCGACACTGTGACCGAGTTACGAGAACTCACGTACACCAATAATTTTACTAAATAACCTTAGAAATGACATTCCAATGCCATCTGGGAATATTAGAAATATGGCATAATCGTGACGGCTAAATTTCCACCTATCAATAATTTAAAATTAGAAATTTTGTACAACCGGCCTCAATGTAAATTATTAAGAATAACTCAAAATATATTAACCAGATCTTGATCAAGTTTATATGGGACCACATATGAAGCACTACCTTTTAAATAAAAAAAAGAAACATTGAAACCGGTTCACCCAATAGAATTTATGAAGTAACACACATAATAAAAACGTACAGTCGAATTGAGTGCCGTCTCCGTTTTGAAGTCGGTAGAAAACTATTACATTTTTCTGATATTTCCCGTAGTTACCTCTCACGACTGCAACGGGACAAAATGGTATAATGGATCCTCTTATAGAATAGAATAGAATAGAAGGATTTTTTATTCAATATTTATTATTACATAATACTTATTGAAAGCAATTTTTTATTTACCACTTTTTCAGAAAATACCTCTGTCCTGGGAAGAACCAGAAAGAAACCCGTGGGACTTTTTTAAACATATTTCACTTAACAATAATTTGTTTTTTACAGTTTTGTTTATATACAATAATTTTGTTTATACAACAAAAAATGAATTTTCATGGAACCAGGATGGTGGCGATCACTTTATTCCCAGGGGTTATTATGTCGCTACTACACGCCTATACTTAAACCTTTTACTTGCATGCAAGTCCTTTATTTACATAGTTTTATTTACATGACTTATACTTTCAAAGGGTGCTATAATTTTTTTCTTAGTTTGATGATAATTTGAGATCGATGACATTTCAAAAATTATTTACATTAATGGCATTTGCGTTAGAGTCCTAAGAGTGTTTGTAAATATTAAATGATAGAAAAATCTGAAAAGAATCAATCAACTTAATTGCAAATAGAAAACCTTTTCCAAGGTACGAAAAAAGTATCTTAAAAGTACATAATCTACATAAAAGCCTGTGTAAATGAAGAAATTAATTCGTTCTAAAGCTTTTGTATTCTTTCAATTACATGATTTTTAGGTTGCCTCAAAAGACATTTTTTTGTATATTTAACTGAAAATCTAATAGAGAACATTTTTGAGACTTGAAGAGCATGTGCTTATAGCAACGAATTGACAGTCCAGTGTTATTATAAAACTTAATCTCGTGTATTTTTTGTCAAATTTAATTAAAAACCACTATAGATACTTCAAATAATAGTTGCCTTCAAGAAATAAAGTCGTAATATGCAGAAAGTCGGTGGATGCAGTTAGCTCTAAACAATATTTTGTGGCATTCCTTGGGTGAGGCCTATGTTTAGCTGAGGCCTTGTGAAAGGCTGTAATGATGATTATGTTGATGATGACAATAAATGTTGCTGAAGAAGAACCTTAAATAAGTTTTTATTTCTTACATTATTTAATTTTGTTAATATGTTAATATCGATTGCCATTAATGTAGTAATTATGTTGTTTAAAGACTTTAAATTACAAACATATATATTTTTTTTACCAATGACGGACGTTAAGGCCCATCATTATTAAGCTTGCTATGTACTTATTCGTACATCGTGCGTCAAAATATGCATCGAGCATATTGAAAAACTGAGAATGGAAAAACATTTATAGAAATTCATAATTCTCAGCGTTTTAAAAATATAATTTATCACCTCATTTTATCACGTGGTTGTTGTAAGAGGTGACCATGGGAAATGTAATAAAATGTTATGGGTTTCTGATAATGGCAATATATTTTATTCTAAAAGGCTGGCAACGCAGATGCAATTCTCCTGGTATTGCAGTTGTTCGTGGGCGGTGGTAGTCACTTACCATCAGGTGATTTGAGGCTCATTTGCCCCTTCTTCTATAAAAAATATATCTCGTATAAGCCAGGCGTCAAATACCCAGACTGTCATCAGGCAGCAGGTTTAAAAAAGACGTCCAAGAAATTGTCAATCTGCACAGCAAGACAAGTCTTCCCACGTGGGAGAGGCTTTTCGCAAGGTGAACTTAAATGAGCTGGTTAGAATGACAAGTATATTGATATATTTCATTTCACATATAAAATACTCAGCAACAACAAAAATGTGAAAGGTCTGGTACTGCAAACAAGTCAGCGCCAATCCGCTATTCTATTATGGCGATAGCGTTATATCTACTTACTATAAAAAGGGTTCACGTTCAGATGTGGACCGTTTACCAGGACATATAGCGAGTACGTACTGTAATGTTCAACCCTAATTAGTTAAAAGCGCTGACTAGATTAGTTTATTTCGTATAAAAGCGTAGTGTTTGAGGTAATAGAGACAGTGCAGCTCCAACCCATATTAAGTGCATATCGCAGACGCCGTTTGCGGATTTTATTCATTTTTTGTATTATTTTAATATTGAGGAAATAAAATAAAAGAACTACCGGGATGGAATATAAAAGTTTTTTAAAAACAACTTCAGAGCGGCCCACCTAACAAACTTGGTGTCAGAAGTGGGTTTTCAAAAGGTTTACTCGTATATCGGTAGCGTGGTATTCGAGTGGTGGGAAACTCTGAAACAAGATTGCCAGTAAGTGTCCGCCTCACAAGCGTGAGCCTGCATCATCCAAATCGCCGAAAATGTCTCAGCCCCACGAGCTTGAGACATCATCATCAACCCGAAGTTCATCAAGGCTATCAGTCTCCACCCCACGCGCGTGAACGTGCCCTGAGCTGCTGAAATCTCGAAGTCGAAGCTTCTATTCGTGTGTGTGAGTAAAGATCAAAGAGCAAGTCTGATCCAACACTATTCCGATGATATACCGAACGTCAGTCTAAGCTAGATTAGAATGGCTCTCCAGCACCTTAAAAACGGAAAGGCACCAGGCGAGGATGGAACTACGGCGGAGCTTCTGAAAGCAGGTGATAAACCGGTAATTGAAGTCCTCCAGAAGCTATTTAATTCCGCCCTCTATGGTGGTACTACTCCGGAGGCGTGGAGCAGAATTGCGGTGGTCTTGTTCTTCAAGAAAGGTGACATCGCTCTTTTGAAGATCAATAGACCGATTTTCCTTCTGAGCCGCGTCTACGTGCTATTTTCGAGAGTCATTACGAATCGTCTTTCACGCAGACTTGACAACTTCCAACCTCCCGAACAACCCGGTTACCGAAAAAGATTTAGCACCATAGAACACATACATACCCTTCGGCAAATTATACAGAAGTTCAAGGAGTACAATTTGCGACTATGTCTGGCGTATGTGGAATATCCTTTGATTCCGTCGAAATTTGGGCGGTGCTGCAGTCCCTACAGCGGTGCCAAGTTGACTGTCGGTATATCGAAGTGTTGAAGTGCTTATACAGTAGGACTACGATTGCTATCCAAATACAAAACCAGAGTACGAAACCTATGCAACTGCAGAGAGGTGAAATACAGGGCGACGTTATATCCCCGAAACTCTTCACCGCTGCATTGGAAGACGTTTTCAAGCAACTGGACTGGAAAGGATACGGTATTTACATCAATGGCAAGTAAATCACTTATCTTCGGTTTGCCGACGATATAGTTCTAATGGTTGAATTGTTGGAAGACTTAAACACTATGCTCAATGACCTCAATAGTGTTTCCCACGGATAGGTCTTAAGATGAACATGGACAAAACAAAGATCACGTTCAATGTCCATGTCACACCTATGCCGGTTTTGTTGGGAACACTAAGCTTGAAGTTGTTGACGAGTATGTTTACCTTGGACAAATAGTCCGACTAGGTAAGTCCAACTTCAACTGATAGGTCAATCGACGGATTCAACTCGGTTGGGCAGCGTTCGGGAAATTACTGCACATCTTCTCGTCAGGTGTACCTCAAAACTTGAAAACGAGACTGTACTAATAGTGCGTGTTGCCAGTGATGATCTATGGAACTGAGACGTGGTCCTTCACTGCTGGCCAGATAAAGAAGCTGAAGGTCGCTCAGCGAGCTATGGAGAGGGCTATACTTGGAGTTTCTATACGTGATAGATTCAGAAATGAGGATATCCGCAGTAAAACCAGAGTGACTCACATAGCGCTACGGATTATTAACCTGAAGTGGCAATATGCCGGCCATATTGCTCGAAAAAACCGCCAAACGATTGGAGAAAAAGGTGGCGGCCTCGTATCAGCGGACGAAGTGTAGGACATCCCCCTACTAGATGGAGTGACGACCTGGTAAGATATGCAAGAAGTCGATGGATGCACGTGGCTCAGGCCCGTGCTTTGTGGCATTCTTTGGGGGGAGGCCTATGTTCAGCAGTGGACATGTGAAGGGCTGTAATGATGATGATGATTATTTTCTCAAAATAATCCCAGTAGCGGCACTTTTCAAATATAGTTTTAAATCATTACATTAAATTGTTAGGCAAGTCTATTTGATCACCAAGATTTTGTTATTTTATCATATCGGCTCAGAATCATGGTTTATTTAGGCAGCAAGCTCTAACCTATCTGCTACTTTGCTTTTGATTATTCAAAGGGTTTCTCATTTTCATTCAAGTCTTTCAAATGAATTTTATGCTATAAATTTCGTCTCATTGAATTTTTAAACACATTTTATTCTAGTATAATATATTTTTTTCTTCATATTATATGAATGAAATCCTCACTCCATCTGCCATTATTGACTTAGAAAAACGCTCAGATTTCGGTTTGTCTATCTATTTAATAGTTAAGAACTAGCTAGAACTAAGCTACGGGAATGGTCAGCAAAACGTAATGAAAGAAAATGTTTTTTTATAAAGATACAGCACAGCCTATAAACGCCCCACTGCTGGACACAGGTCTCCTCTCGTTTCTGAGATGGTTTTACGGTAAGGAAATATCCGCTGCGTTGCTCCAATGGTTTTGGGGAACTTCGCAAGTCTTAGAAAATATTTTTTTATTATTTCTAACACATGCACGTTTCCTCACGATGTTTTCCTTTACCGCCGAGCATTAAAATCAGCAATAAAAATTGCGATAAACAATTTCACACCGGCACCAAGGTGGCGATCGAACCTGAGCCGCTTGCGTACTGTTAAATTTACATCGAGCGCTTTGGCCCTGAGCATAACATAACTTGTAAAAAAAGCCAAGTCTCGCAACTCAGTTCTTCTGTTGTAAAAGTTGTGTAGATATATTTTTACGGTATGTCATTTCTTTTTGTAGATAGTTATATCATTATTACAGCCTTTTCTAAGTCCACTGCTGAAAATAGGCCTCGACAAGGACTGCCAAAAAGCACGGTCCTGAGCCACCTGTATCCATCGACTTCCTGCATGTCTTACCAGGTCGTCACTCCATCTCGTGGGGGGTCGCCCTACACTTCCCCTACCGGTACGAGGATGCATCTCGAAAACCTTTCTTCCCCATCGGTTGTCAGTTTAACGAGCTATATGGTCGGCCCACTGCCACTTCAGCTTACTCAATTGTTGGGCTATTTCTGTTACTCTTGTTTACTGTGCATAACCTCATTTCTAAGTATATCACGCAGAGAAACCCCGAGCATAGCCCTCTCTATAACTCGCTAAACGACCTTGAGCTTATTCATACGGCCAGCAGTAAGGGATTAAGTCTCTGATCTGAAAGTCATCACTGGCAACACGCACTGGCTGTACAATTTCGTATTCAGATTTTGAAATATGTCTTACGAGTAGATGTGTCGTAGTTTCCCGAACACTGCCCAGCCGAGTTAAATCCGTCGATTGAGCTCTCGGTCGAAAATGGACCTATCTAATCGGAATATATGTCCCAGGTAAACTAACTAGTCAACAACTTCGAGCTTAGTGCTCCCAACAACTATCGGCATAGGTGTGACATGGACATTAAACATGATCTTTGTTTTCTCCATGTTCATCTTAAGACCTAACCGTAGGGAAATACTATAGAGGTCATTGAGCATAGTGCTTAGGTCTTCCAGCCATTCTGCCATAAGAACTATATCGTCGGCAAATCGAAGGTGAGTGTTGTACTCGCCATTGATGTTAATACCGTATCATTTCCAGTCCAGTAGCTTGATAACATCTTCCAATGCAGCGGTAAAGAGTTTGCAGGATAGAACCTCGCCTTGTTTTACACATCTATTCAATTGGATAGGTTTCGTACTCTGGTTATGTACTCGGCTAACCATCGCAGCGCTACTGTACAAGCTTTTCAGCACTTCGATATACCGACATTCACCTTGGCACCGTTGAAGGGACTGCAGCACTGTCCAAATTTCGACGGAATCAAAGGCTTTCTATTAGTCCACATACGCAAGGCAAAGTGGCAGATTATACTCCGCTGTCTCCTGTACAATTTGCTAAAGGGTGTGTATGTGGTCCATGGTACTAAAGCCTTTTCGGAAACCAGGTTGTTCGGGAGGCTGGAAGTCGTCAAGTCTGCGTACGAGACGAATTGTAATGACTCACATGACCAATTACGGACATAACACTGGATTTCATCCCACATTCGGAAACTCTAGTTTCACCTTGGTCTAAATGGAGACAGATCTACATTATACCGGGTGTTTTTGAAACGCTCCCGAAAACAAAGACATTTGTGCAGAAAGAAAATTGATTCCGAGGAAAAACAAATTGTCTTTTCACAAAGTTTTATTAGTTTTATTCATGCTTCATCATGTTAGTACAGCTAAATGAAACGATAATTCACTTCGATATACCGATAGTGAACTCGGCATGGCTGAAGGGACTAGCACCACCCAAATTTCGACGGAATCAAAGGCTTTCTCATAGTCCACATACGCAAGGTAAAGTGGCAGATTTTACTCTTCTGTCTTCTGTAAAATTTGCCGAAAGGTGTGTATGTGGTCCGTGGTACTAAAGCCTTTTCGGAAACCAGCTTGTTCGGGAGGCTGGAAGTCGTCGAGTCTGCGTGCGAGACGATTCGTAATGACTCTCGAAAACAGCACGTAGACGCGGCTCAGAAGGGAAATCGGTCTGTAGTTATTCAAGAGAGCTTTGTCGCCTTTATTGAAGAAGAAGACCACCGCACTTCTGCCCCACGCCTCCGGAGTATTGCCACCATAGATGATGGAGTTAAAGAGATTCTGAAGGACTTACAGTACCGGCTTTTCACCCGATTTCAAAAGGTCCGCTGTAAATCCATCTTCACCGGGGGTCCTGCCGTTTTTAAGGTGCCGGAGAGCCATTTTAATCTTGCTTAGAATGACATCCTGGATATCATCGGAATAGTGTTGGATAAAACTCTTTCTTGGATCGTTACTTACACTTGCATGTGGCTCTTACGATGACGTGTATAGCTGCCCATAGAACCTCTCAATCTCACTCAAAATCTCAGACGTCTCGAAACGATGCTGCCACACTCGGTCTTTAGCCTTGACAGTTGGCTCTTTCTGGCAGACAGATCTCTGGCAAAGACTTTGGAGTCTTGATTCCGCTCGATCGTTTCTTCAATAAAAGCTGTATTGAAGTTGCGTACGTCCCACCGCATGCATTTGGAGATCTGTCTGTTCAGTTGCTGTATGCTGGCAAATCTGTTGAAGACTGTAGCTTCATCTCTCGTGGATGTTCCATGAGATTAATAGTGTGATCGGAGATTTTATATGTTCTTCTGCGGTGGATCTTGCAGAACTTAGTTCCGACCGCATGGACAGATTCCACGAGCTTGTCATTCATATGGACAACTTCATCGCAGTCTTCTAGGTACTGAAAACTGTTTTGTTATTCGAGGTGAAAGGTTTCGGGCCTTTGGAACAGAGCGCGAGGGTGACGGAGCGTTACTTTATGTGGGGATTCCACCACATTATTACACACACCTCATATATACACACAGAAACACAGTAACACTTACACATAAACACATACAACACCTACAGTAAACTTAATTAATTATATATTATGTAACCATTATAGAACAAGCATTTAACACATTGGGACCATTGTGGATCGACCTTTTTCTAGACAGAGCGGCCGGGGATTGAATCGCGGCGCTCGCGCATATTCTGTTGTACTTGTATCAAGTTAGTTACCTGCTGATCGCCTCTGCGACTAGACCCTTGTAACACCTTTGCGCCCGCGGCTAACCACGTACAGTTTAATTGTTAATGCTATCTCTTACTTTCTTGCTTGTGCTATTCTTTATAACTATTATTGTGCTCGCTTCCCTTCTGACTCTTTATTGTAGTAGTGCTTTGTGTCGTGGACTATTAAAAGACTGTGAACGTTAATATAAACTGTTTTCTTCACTAAACCTACGACGCCTTACGCCATTTTGACCTACAACTGGTGACCCCTGCAGAAGACGCTACAGGTACAATGAGTAGTGGTAGTGAATCGCCAGAAACGGCATCAGAACAAAATGTTACCACGCGCCCATGTACAAGGCGCAAGCACAGATCGCACGTCGACGTTACATCGGACGTTAATCGAGTTAGCGTACGTATACCGCCATTTTGGCCAGACGATCCTGAATTATGGTTTGCGCAAATAGAGGGTCAATTCACAATTTCAAACATATTATCGGATACCACAAAATTTTATTATGTGACGAGTAATTTAGATCCTCAATATTCTAAAGAAGTAAAAGATATTATTTTTTCTCCGCCTTCTAGTAACAAATACGAGAAACTTAAAGACCAACTGATTAAACGCTTGTCAGCATCGCGTGAAAGGAAGATTCAGCAGTTACTCATGCACGAGGAATTAGGAAATCGGAAACCTTCCCAATTCTTACGACACCTGCAGAGCTTGGCAGGTCCCTCGGTACCCGAGGACTTTATACAGAGCATATGGAGCAGCCGACTTCCCAACAACATCCAAACGCTGATTGTGTCGCAACCAACTAGCTCATTGGACGTTTTAGCCGATCTAGCAGACAGAGTATATGATATAGTATCTCCAACACTTCAAGTCGCAACAACCTCACGTACTACATCGACACCTGGTACCAGTACGCAGTCTATGGAGAATGAAATAGCGGAGCTGAAAGCAGCTGTTAAGAACCTTACCATGCAATTGAGCAGACGTTCCAGACCATGTGACCGTTCTAGCAGCCGCAATCGCAGACGTTCAACTTCCCGATCTGACTCCAGCTACAGAAGATACCCAACCTGTTGGTATCACTCGAAATATGGAGATAAGGCCAACCGGTGCATCAAACCCTGCGATTTCGGAAAATCGGGAAACGCTCGAAGCAGTCGGTGATGGCGACTGACGACTGCTTAACTTCTTCGGGTCGCCTCTTCGTTACTGACCGAAACTCCAAGAGCCAATTCCTTGTGGACACTGGAAGTGACGTGTGTGTGTTTCCGCGTACGGCACTTCGCGAACGACGGAGTAAGACATCTTATCAATTATCAGCAGCTAATGGTAGTGCAATTGATACATACGGGTATTTACAACTTAATTTAAATTTAAATTTACGACGTAATTTTCCATGGAATTTTATTGTTGCCGATGTAAATAAAGCCATAATAGGAGTAGATTTTCTTAGTCACTATAACCTAATTGTAGACGTTAAGAACAAGCGATTAATTGATAATTTAACATCCTTGTCAACAATTGCTTTTATTGCTAAAAATGTAAATAATATTAATTCTGTTAAGGTTCCTATTGGCGACACACGATACCACACTATTTTAGCTAAATATCCAGAAATAACACGACCAGCAGGCACACCACACACCTCTGCACATAACACCGTACACTACATTCGCACTACGCCTGGACCTCCCATATCCTGCCCTCCTCGCAGGTTAGCTCCTGACAGGCTTGCAATAGCTAAGAAAGAATTTGAGCTGATGCTGAGCAACGGAACGGCGCGTCCTTCTGAGAGCTCCTGGGCATCTCCTTTACATTTGGCTCCCAAAAAAAGGCAATGGGTGGCGCCCCTGCGGAGACTACAGGCTACTCAACGCACGCACCATACCAGATAAGTACCCAATTAGACACATTCATGATTTTTCGCACAACATATCAGGATGCACCGTATTCTCGACTATCGACCTTGTCAAAGCGTACAACCAAATCCCCGTCTTTGAGGATGACATCCAGAAAACGGCAATCACCACACCGTTTGGTTTGTACGAGTTCCCATGCATGACCTTCGGACTCCGGAACTCCGCACAAACGTTCCAAAGGTTTGTAGATGAAATTACTAGAGGACTGGATTTCTGTTACTGTTACTTAGATGACTTCTTAGTATTTTCTGGAAGTGCTACTGAGCACGAACATCACCTCAATATTCTCTTTGGCCGAATGAAGCAGTACGGAGTACTGGTGAACACCTCTAAGTGCGTATTTGGTTCATCACAGGTACAGTTTCTGGGGTACCACATTTCAGCTGCAGGTACTAAGCCACTTGAGTCAAAAGTTCAAGCCATTAAAGAATTCCCTAAGCCCCGAACTGTCAAAGCGCTCAGACGTTATTTGGGCATGCTTAATTTCTATAGGCGGTTCTTACCAGAAGCCGCAAAATTCAAGCACCCTTAAACGCCTTATTAACTGGTTCAGTGAAGGGTTCACAAGCTATAGACCTGACAGGCGACGCCTTAACAGCCTTTGAGCAGTTCAAGGACAGTCTTTGCAATGCTGCCTTATTAGCACACCCCGATTGCCAAGCCAAATTAGCTCTGGTAACGGATGCATCAGACTTAGCATTGGGTGCTGTACTGCAACAGTACAAAGATGATGCCTGGCAGCCATTAGCATTTTTTTCGCGAAAGCTTAGCCCAGCACAACAGAAGTACTCACCCTACGACCGTGAGTTGCTGGCTATATATGAAGGCATTAAGTATTTTCGCCACATGCTCGAGGCACGCCACTTCACAGTCTATACTGACCATAGGCCTTTATGTTATGCATTCCATGTAAGGAAAAGTAACTGTTCGCCGCGTCAGTATAGACATCTAGATTTTGTGTCTCAATTTACAAGCGACATTCAACACATATCCGGCAAGGATAATATCGTTGCTGATACTCTATCGCGCGTGGATGAAATACAGCAACCGGTGGATTTTAAAGAGCTCGCTAAAACTCAGTCCACAGATTCTGAGCTATCACAGCTTCTAGGCGATGAATCATCACTTCGCATTATTAAAGTTAAAGAGCCCGATAGCAAAGTCGAAATTTTTTGCGACATAAGTTTAGGCATACCAAGACCTTTCGTTCCCAAAAGTTTTCGAAAAGCTATTTTTGACAGTCTACATTCTTTAAGTCACCCTGGTGCAAACGCTACTGCTAAGCTGGTAGCACAGCGATTCGTTTGGCCAGGAGTCAGAAAAGACTGCCGAGAATGGTCTCGTACGTGCTTAGCCTGCCAGCGCTCGAAGGTAAACCGCCATGTGTCAGCACCTTTAGGCACATACGATTTACCACGAGCCAGGTTTTCCTATGTGCATATCGATATTATTGGTCCACTCCCATACTCGAATGATTTCCGCTACTGCTTAACAGCAGTTGACCGTTTTACGAGATGGGCAGAAGTTATCCCCATAGCGGATATTACAGCCGAAACTGTAGCGAAGGCACTCCTATCAGGTTGGATCGCCAGATTTGGTTGTCCAACTGACATAGTGACGGACCGTGGACGGCAGTTCGAATCCGATTTATTTAATTATCTATCGAAAATAATCGGATTCAAACACCGCAGAACCACAGCTTACCATCCCGCTTCTAATGGCCTAGTGGAAAGATTCCACCGACAGCTGAAGACAGCTATTACATGTCACGCTGATAGCAACTGGACAGAATCTTTACCTCTAGTACTATTGGGCATCAGAAGCGCATTTAAAGCTGATCTGCAGTGTTCCTCAGCAGAACTCGTCTACGGCGAGCCTTTAAGACTCCCAGGCGAATTTTTCGAAAGCACAGTAAGCACCACAACTGACATTACGGATTTTACTGCACGAATTCGTTCAGTTTGTGAGAAACTGCAGCCTCGTCCCGCATCACGGCATAATAAAAATAAAATATTTATATATAAGGATCTCGCTAATTCCAGCCACGTATTCCTTAGGGAAGATCGGCTGAAAAGCACCTTCCATCCTGCATATTCCGGTCCACATGAAGTGACCGAAAGAGGTGATAAAGTATTTAAGATCATCGTTAAAGGTAAGCAGATAACAGTTTCTATAGACCGTCTGAAACCGGCCTATATGCTGAACACCGATCCACCTTGCGACGTCACTCCTGATTGCAGCCCCAAAGTCATGGATGACAGTTTAGAAAACCGGAAAACTACAAGGTCCGGTAGGCATGTCAGATTTCCTGATTTTTATCGACCGTAGGCACGGCCTCTGGGGGGGAGTGATGTGGGGATTCCACCACATTATTACACACACCTCATATATACACACAGAAACACAGTAACACTTACACATAAACACATACAACACCTACAGTAAACTTAATTAATTATATATTATGTAACCATTATATGACAAGCATTTAACACATTGGGACCATTGTGGATCGACCTTTTTCTAGACAGAGCGGCCGGGGATTATATTTATAACTATTATTGTGCTCGCTTCCCTTCTGACTCTTTATTGTAGTAGTGCTTTGTGTCGTGGACTATTAAAAGACTGTGAACGTTAATATAAACTGTTTTCTTCACTAAACCTACGACGCCTTACGCCATTTTGACCTACACTTTATAAGATGAGACCTCTTCAACTTAACGCTTAGGTTCAGTGTGCCTGTAACCATTTGGTGATCGCTACCAGTTTTCACCCTCGTGATCACGGAGACATCACTGAACAGTTGTCGTCTGGTCGTCATAATAAAGTCAACCTTATTTTTTGTGGAACCGTCGGGACTCGATCAGGTCCACTTCCTGTGGAGCCGCTTCTGTAAGAAAGAGTTCACCATATGAAGTCTCTTTTTTTTCATGGAGTCGGCCAGCTGCTGGCCCTTTGGGTTCCGTTTTTCTATTCCAAATTTCCCTACTTTCATCTCACCGTTCTCTCTTATGCCTAGTTTTGCGTTGAAGTCTCCAATTAACACCGTATAGTGGGTTTTGTAGGAATGCATGACTCTAGAGATATCCTCATACATTTCCTCCACCTCCTCATCGGGACGTGCCGAGGTTGGTACGTAAGCCTATATAACCTTCAGCGAATAACCTTTGGTGAATTTTAGTATAAGGAACGCAACCCTCGTCGACACAGTCCCGATTTTTTTTTATATGATAAGGGTGACAAACGAGCACACAGTCCACCTGATGGTAAGTGGTTGCTGCGGCCCATAGACATCTACATCTATCCTCGTTTGCGAATCAAAATGCAGATGCGTTGTCACCCGTGAGGACTAAGACGGAATGCCTCATTTCCAGTAAAAAGGGCCTCCGGCCACCTGCACTCACCAAGCGAAACACAGAGGTAATCCTCTACTTCACGCTGGTATTCTGTGAGGTCGTGGTACCACCCCGGTTCGAGCTGGCCCATCCGTGCGACAGCAAAAGCTGCCGCGTGGCTCTACCACTGTATAATTTTTGCAACTTTGTTAACGAGAGACTTGTGGACGATAAATCTGACACCTCCTTGGGATAGATTGTCGCCCTCCCAGTGATAGAACATGTTGCTGCAAACAATGATTACCAAGTTCTCCCCTCTCTTCGGATCTCAGATAATCCAATAATATGCTAGCATAAATTGTCTATCTCTTCTTCCAGCTCCACGATCTTCTCGTCAGTCCTCAGGGTGTGTGAGTTGTAGGTTGCCAGGTCGAGTCCTCTTAGGTGGCAACCGAACCTCCACCGGAGATTCTTAGCACCTACTGCCCTGCCGTTACCATGGTCGCCACCGTAGCCAGGATTAGAAGGGCCTCCGAGGAATGGGGGCCTTGTTTTTGTTACTCTCATCATGGGGATGTATTTGCCATAGTACATAGATTTTTTACGTGGTAGAGCCACTATGCATCTATATTAATAGTATATGCTATTAATATAGATGCATAGTGGTTCCTGATACAACTATATATTTGTAGCACGAATGGGTCGGCTCGACCGGGGAAAGACCACGCTCTCAGAATACCAGCGTAAAATAGCAGCGTAATGCTGCTGTTTTTTGTATGGTGAGTGTAGGAAACCGGAGACCCTTTTTACTGGAAATGAGGCATTCCGTCTTAGTCCTCACGGGTGACAACGCATCTGCATTTTGATTTGTATTATAGGATAGATGTAGTTGTCTATGGGCCGCAGCAACCACTTACCATCAGGTGGATTGTGTGCTAGTTTGTCACCCTTATTATATAAATAAAAATTGCCACGTTTGACGAGCGGGTTGGCAACCGCAGTTTTATATTTTAATTTTGCTGTTATCAGGAAGATGCTGCTGCCCATCTACTGCCTGTTTCCGACTGTTGCCTCTTACGAAACCCACGGTAAGATATTGGGTAGTGGATATTTTTAGCCGCTACTACATGACAATCTAGGTAACTATCTACACCTATTATTCCATTATATTATACGTATATAGGTATGCGGATTAATTCGGTGCAAATGTAACTTTGTAATCCTTTATATTTGGTTTATCTCGCAAACTGGAACGAAAATACAAAATATCATAATTTTTTCTTGATCTATATATTAAACAATAATTGTTTTCAACATTTGAAGCTCCTATGTATGCTAGAAGTGCCTTAGAATTCTGATGATCTGTCAGTCAGTGAGTGACAAAATTAATAACTTTTGACTTTTTTTTTATATGATAAGGGTGACAAACGACCACACAGTCCACCTGATGGTAAGTGGCCGCTGCGGCCCATAGACATCTACATCTATCCTCTATTACAAATCAAAATGTAGATGCGTTGTCACCCGTGAGGACTAAGATGGAATGCCTCATTTCCAGTAAAAAGGGCCTCCGGCCACCTGCACTCACCAAGCGAAAGGCAGAGGTAAACCTCTACTTCACGCTGGTTTTCTGTGAGGTCGTGGTACCACCCCGGTTCGAGCCGGCCCATCCGTGCGACAGCAAAAGCTGCCGCGTGGCTCTACCACTGTTAAAAACTAGTTATATTTTTATACTACTGGTTTAAATTTAATGAAATTTGAAATGTGCCGAGCTTTTACAACACCTTCTTAGTTACTGAAAATTCAGGTTTCTTGATTTATCCACAACGATGTTATAATCATCAACGAAATCTGAGCGTTTTTCTAAAACAGTAATGGCAGATCGAGTGAGGATTTCATTCATATAATATGAAGAAAAATGTATATTATACTAGAATAATATGTATTTAAAAATTCAATGAGACGAAATTTATAGCATAAAATTCATTTGAAAGACTTGAATGAAAATGATAAACACTTTGAATAATCAAAAGCAACGTAGCAGATAGATTAGAGCTCGCTGCTTAAATAAACCATGATTCTGAGCCGATATGATAAAATAACAAAATCTTGGTGATCAAAAAGACTTGCCTAACAATTTAATGTAATGATTTAAAAATATATTTTAAAAGTGTCGCTACTGGGATTATTTTGAGAAAATAATCATCATCATCATTACCGCCCTTCACAAGTCCACTGCTGAAAATAGGCCTCCCCCAAAAAATGCCACAAAGCACGGTCCTGAGCCACCTGCATCCATCGACTTCCTGCATATCTTACCAGATCGTCACTCCATCTAGTGGGGACACGCCCTACACTTCGTCCGCCGATACGAGGCAGCCACTCGAGAAACGTTTTTTCCCAACGGTTGTCGGTTCTTCGAGCTATATGGCCGGCGCATTGTCACTTTAGCTTACTAATCCGTTGGGCTATGTCGGTCACTCTGGTTCAACTGCGGATATCCTCATTTCTAAGTCTATCACGCAGAGAAACTCCGAGCATAGCCCTCTTCATAGCTCGCCGAGCGACCTTGAGCTTCCTCATCCGGCCTGCAGTGAAGTACTCGGTCTCAGTACATAGGTCATCACTGGCAACACGCACTGGTAATACAGACTTATTTTCAAGTTTTTAGGTATACCTGACGAGAAGATGTGCCGTAATTTCGCGAACGCTGCCTAACCGAATTCGCCGATTGACCTCTCGGTCGAAGTTGGACTTACCTAGTCGGACTATTTGTCCCAGGTAAACATACTCTTCAATAACTTCGAGCTTAGTGTCCCCAAAATCTACCGGCATAGGTGTGACATGGACATTAAACATGATCTTTCTTTTGTCCATGTTCATCTTTAGACCTATCCGTTGGGAAACACTATTGAGGTCATTAAGCATAGTGTCTTAACTTAGGTCTTCGAGCGATTCTGCCATAAGGACTATATCGTCGGCAAATTGGAAGTGAGTGATGTACTCGCCATTGATGTTAATACCGTATCCTTTCCAGTCCAGAAGCTTGAGCACTTCTTCCAATGCAGCTGTGAAAATTTCCGGGATATCACGTCACCCTATTTTACACCTCTCTGCAATTCGATAGGTTTCATACTCTGGTTCTGTACTCGGATAGCCATCGTAGCTCTACTGTATAAGCACATCAGCACTTTGATATACCGACAGTCATTTTGGCATCGCTGAAGCGACTGCAGCACCGCCCAAATTTCGATGGAATCAAAGGCTTTCTTATAGTCTTACGCCAGACATAGTGGCAAATTTTACTCCTCGGACTTCTGTACAATTTGCCCAATGGTATGTATGTAGTCTATGGTACTAAAGCCTTTTTGGAAACCGGCTTGTTCAGGAGGCTGCAAGTCGTCAAGTCTGCGCGCGAGACGATTCGTAATAACTCTCGAAAACAGCACGTAGACGCGGCTCAGAAGGGAAATTGGTCTATGGTCCTTCAAGAGAGCGTTGTCATCTTTCTTGAAGAATGAGGCCACCGCACTTCTGTTCCACGCCTCCAGTGGAGTGCCATCATGGAGGACGGAATTAAAAAGCTTCTGAAGGACTTCAAGTACCGGTTTTGTACCCGCTTGCAGAAGCTTCGCTGTAATTCCATCCGCGCCTGGGGCCTTGCCGTTTTTAAGGTGCTGGAAAGCCATTCTAATCTCAATCAGACTGACGTCCAGGATATCATCGGAATAGTGTCGGAAAAGACTCGCTCTTGGATCATTACTCACACTTACGTGTGGCTTCAACGCTGATGTGTACAGCTGCCCATAGAACCTCTCAATCTCACTTAAAATCTCAGGCGTCCCGGAAACGACGCTGCCACACTCGGTCTTCAGCTTCGACAGTTGGCTCTTTCTGGCAGACAGATCTCTAGCAAAGATATTGGAGCCCTGGTTCCGCTCGATCTCTTCTTTATTACAAGCAGTATTAAAGTTGCGTTAGTCCCGCCGCATGCATTTGAAGATTTGTCTGTTCAGTTGCCTGTATGCTGTTAAATCTACTGAAGACTGCAGCGTCATATCCCTTCTAACTGCCATGAGATTAAGAATGTGGTCGGAGAGTTTTTGTGTTCTTCTGCGGCGGGTCTTGCAAAACTTAGCTTCGACCACATGGACAGTTTCCACGAGCTTGTCATTCATATCGTCCACGGCATTGCAATCTTCTAGGCACTGAAAATGGTTTTGTAGCTCGAGCTAAAAGGTTTCGGGAGTTTGGATTAGAGCACGAATGGGACGGAGCGTTGACTTCATTAGACGTGACCTCTCTAACTAAACGTTAAGGTTCAGTGTGCCTCTCACCATTCTTGATTCTTTAATGAAGTCAATCTCATTTTTTGTCGAACTGTCGGGGCTTGAACAGGTCCACTTCCTGTGGGGCCGCTTCTGGAAGAAAGAGTTCATCATAAAGAGTCCCTCTTTCTTCATGAAGTCGGCCAGCTGCTGGCCCCTTGGATTCCGTTTCCCTATTCCGAACTTCCCTACTTTCAGCTCACCGTTCAGTCTTGTGCCTAGTATTACGTTGAAGTCTCCCATTAATACAGTATAGTGGGTTTTGGAGGAATGCATGGCTATAGAGATAGCCTCATACATTTTCTCCACCTCCTTATTGGGGTTTGCCCAGGTTGGTGTTAACCTGTATGACCTTCAGCGAATATTGTTTGGTGATTCTGAGTATAAGGTACGCAACCCTCGTCGACACACTCCCAATCTTTACAACGTTTTTAAGGAGAGACTTGTGGACGATAAATCCGTCACCCTCCCGGTGATAGAGCAAGTTGCCAGATTTAAGGTTTACCGTGTCCTCCCAATATTGAATAGAATAGAATAGAATAATTTTTATTCAATATACATTACATGTGTAATTCTTATTGGAAGTCATTTTTTACTTTAATACTGGTTCGAAAAAAACCCTTGGAAGAACCAGCAAGAAACCCAGCGGGACTTTCTTTTAAATAAATTTAACATTAAAAATTATTAGGAACTATTTACAAAATTTATTTTAGAAACTGCTTGGAAGCGACCATCTCATTCCCAGGGGTGATTACCAACCATGTATTCATTTATACTATAATAACCCTTTTTATACAGTTTCAGCTTTATAAAACATTTAAACTTGGTAATAGAGAGAACCTGTACACTTTCTGGGACCTTGTTGTAATAGCATATACATTGCCCTAAGAATGAATTACTGACTCTGTGGAGTCGAGAAACTGGCATCACTAGCTTGTGTTTTTTCCTAGTGTTTACAGAATGTATATCACTTTTTTTACTAAAACTATTTTTATTTTTGTGAACATACATTAAATTTTCATAAATATACTGAGAGGCCAAAGTTAATATATTAATTTCTTTAAATTTATTTCTAAGAGACTCTCTCAGTTTTAGATTGTAAGTAGCTCTAATGGCCCTCTTCTGTAAAACAAAAATAGTGTCTAAATCAGCCGCATTTCCCCATAGCAAAACCCCATAAAACATTATGGTATGGTAATAACTAAAATAAACTAATCTAGCTGTCTCGACACTCCTCTAATCTTTCTTACAGCTTATGCTGCAGAACTTAGTCTGCTTGCTAATTTGGATATATGGGGGCCCTACTGAAGCTTTGCGTCAAGAGTGATGCCAAGAAAAACAGTGGATACAACAGGGCTCAATTCCTCCCCATTTAAAACACATTGGTATTCAGATTTTTAATATTCGTTGTTGTAAATTTAACAAAATTAGTTTTATTTCCGTTCAAATGCAGATTATTAACGTTAAACCAATGCACTAATTTTGATATAGCATTATTCACTTCGTCACATTTAAATGATTGACGTTTAAGTTTAAAAATCAAGGAAGTATCATCAGCAAATAATACTATATCATGACTATCCCCTACAAGGTGAGATAAGATAAGATTAATTTACACCAGAAACAGGAATGGGCCGAGAATCGAGCCCTGAGGGACACCCATTAGTACAGGTGACCCGGAAGAACTTTTACCATTGATAATAACCTTCTGCTTTCAATTACTTAAATATGAAATAATAAGTTTAAGCTCTGTGTTCTTAACACTATAATACTGTAGCTTCCTGATTAATGTCTCATGGTGAACACAGTCGAATGCCTTGAAAAGGTCACAAAATATACCCAAAGCATCCTCTGAATTCTCCCATGCACAAAAAATATGTTTAATAAGCTCAACTCTAGCGTCAGTTGTCGAACGACCCCTTGTAAAACTAAATTGATTTTTATGTAGCAATTAATTAATATTAAAGAAACTTAACATCTGAACTAAAATAATTTTTTCAAAAATTTTACTTAATGTTGCTAGTACAGAAATTGGTCTAAAATTGGCGGGGTCTATTGTACTACCAGATTTAAATATAGGTATGGCTTAACTATGTTTTATTAAATCAGGAAACACACCAGATTCGACGCTTATATTAAATAGAGTGGCTAGATAAGGTGCTAATATATATTATAGATAAAATAACTTTAACGGAAATCCCCTTTAAATCTGCCGTTTTCTTAACATCAATAGTTTTAAAATATTTAACGATATCTTTTGGCAGTACTCTATGGAATTTAAAAGTATTTGAACAAGCATTTACATTTTGTTTAAGCAATGATTTGGCGACAGTAGGAGAAGAGTTGATGATTTTGTTGTCGAAAAAGAAAACTCTCTTCGGACTTCGGATAATCCTATGACATTGCAGCGCAACTTGTCTACCTTTTCTTCCAGCTCCAGGATCTTCTCGTCAGTGCTCAGGGTGCGTGCGTTATATGTTGCCAGGTCGAATCGTCGTAGGTGGCAACAGAACCACCAGCGGAGATTCTTAGCACCCCCTGCCCCACCGTTACCATGGTCGCCACTGTAGCCAGGAATAGCGGGGCTGCTGGGGACTGGGGGCCCTCTCTTCGTTACTTTCATGGGGGGTATACTGCCATAGTTGCCACGCTTGGCGAGCGGGTTGACAACTGCAGTGTTTTTATTGTTGTTTTGCTGTTATCAGAAAAATGCTGCTGCCCATCCTCTGCCTTAGTTTCCCTCTGTCGCCTTTTACGACACCCACGGGAAGATAGAGTATTCTCTTACCCGCCACTACATGGGGTTGATGTTATAGGGTTTCGAAAATGACCTGAACTGCTTCGAAAAAAGTATGTTACAGACGCGCAGCTTTTTTGCTCGACTTGACGGGGGCACTGCCGTGGCGCCAGATACAATACTCTTTATTGTATAATAAGATTTTTTTTATATTCTACTAAGCCAGCGCTTATTTACGATCCCACCTGATGGTAAGTGGTGATGTAGCCTAAGATGGTGAAGCGCACGGACTTAACGAAAGCCTATTTTCTCTTGCCTTGAAGACACCCACACTGTAATCGGATGAAAAGACAGATGCTAGCAACTTATTCCACTCCTTTGCTGTACGCATGATGGACGAAGTGGCTAATTATTTGGTTCGAATGCGTGGTAAGTTAACAACGAAGGAGTGGAGACTGGCCGAACGTCTGGTTGTCTGATGGTGGAAGGGAGAGGGAGGAATTAAATTATGCAATTTTTGCGCACACTCTCCGAAATGCATTCTGTAGAAAATCGAAAGGCTGGCTACTTTACGTCTGTGTCCGAGGCTGGAAAGATTGGTTATAACCAAATTTGGGTCACCAATAAGCCTCTTAGTATAATGGTTCAATAAAAATATTAAAATACAAATTTAAAAAATTAGACTTACCTAGGTACTTGTCTGCGGATGGCGGTGAGTATCGCGCACATAGCGTTCAAAATAATCACCTCCACATTCTATGCATAGGTGATACCTAAAACTTAACTGTTCACCGACACTCGATAATACTTGATGATTCATTTTGATTTGATCGAATGCCCAAATTATTTTTTCTTTCAACATGTCGCGGGTTTCGAATGCGCGACCAGTATGCACTAATGTCTTTACATGCCCCCACAAATTAAATCCATTGGTCTGATATCTGGCGATCTGAGAGGCCATGCACAAGGCCCGTCACGACCGACCCAGCGACCAGGGTATTCTCTGTTTAAATAATCCTTAACTTGACGAGCATAGTGCGACGGCGCCCCGTTATGTTAGTAATACATATTGCGTAGAGATGCAAGTGGTATGTCCTCTAACAACTTTGGCAGCGTGTCGGTGAGAAAACTATGATAGCTTTGACCGTTTAATCTTTCTATGAAAACCGGGCCCAGTAACGTTGTATTAATAACGCCTGCCAACACATTGACACTAAACCGGTGTTGAAAGCTATGCGGTCTTGTTTCATGTGGGTTTTCATAGCACCACAAAAGTTCATTGTGCAAATTAAATAGTCCTATCCTGCCAAATGCTGCTTCATCAGTCCATAAAATGTTAGCTCGTTCAGCAGCTAGTAACCAGTTACAAAATGTAACTTTTTGTTTGTCAGCTTCGCTGAGTTCTTGAACACGATGCAAGTAAAAAGGGTACTTTCCTTCATTGTGTATGATACTCCATGCGTAGTACTGTGACACATTGAACTGTCGGGCTGCCTCATAAGTGCTCGCTGCTGGATTTTGTTCAAAATACTGCAGTTTGTCTTCCTCCTCACGTACTGTTGCGACGCGGTGGACGACCACGATTGATAGATACAGGCTAGAATTGGCCGTAATCTCGCAATCGCTGTGTAGTACCTAGCATCGTAGCGTAGCTTGGATCACGTAAGTTGGGAAATCGCCTTGAATGTTCACGACAGGCTTCACTAAAGTTATCATTGTAAATTGCTAAAATTGCACAATTTCGGTATACTCAACATTTGAGTATCCGTAAGCCATCGTAACCACGTAACGTTTGCGATATTAATCTCACAACGATAGGAGAAACGTCGCGGGCGCACCAAAAGCGACTGACGACCCAGGTACATAATTAGGTCAAGTTCAAATGAGCAAGCGCCGACTCCTACACCCCTCCACTCCTACCCCGCCACGCGCTTTATTTTGCTATTTAGGACTATTGCCGTTTAGAAGGTCCAATTAAAATATGTTTATTTTTGTAAAAAAATAAAAATTGAAGAAATGTAATTTTTTTTTCTTACAGATGTTGTTGTTATGATGTAAATAATATATTCCCAAAAGGTCTTCAGTAAATTAAAAATTATCCTGTATAGCTACAAAACTCCATGCACGACCGGACTTGCGCTTTATATATAGTAAGTATCTGTCACTTCGTGGAGTATCGCCGCACCTTTTCAAGGACTCCCAGCTTCCTTGCAGCTGCTTTAGCTTTAAACTCAATGAACCGCCCAAAGTTCAGATTTGAGGATATCTTAAACCCTAACAACTGAAGTCGTTTGGTATATTCCAGTAATACATTTTGGAAAGAAGGAGCCAAAGTAAGCTGGCTTCTTTTTACAGTGAAGAGACACGCTTGTGTTTTGGAGGCGTTGAATTTCACAAGATTGGCATCGCCCCATTCGGAGACTGCATGTAGTGTGAGATTCACTCGCTCTATCATAGCTTCTCTCTCGGACTGGATTTGATCCCTACTGGCTAGAGGAATTGGTTGATATCTCTCCACAACTGTGCTATCATCTGCATACCCATAGATACCGAGCATAAGCAGATCATTAATATGCAGCAGGAAGAGAGTTGCAGATAGAACAGACCACTGAGGAACACCGGCGTTAGTCACCATAGGATAGGATGAGCAGCCATCGACGACGACCCGGAGAGACCGTTCACTCAGAAAGTCCTTCGCCCATTTAATCAGATCAGGGGATAAGCTGTACGCTGGAAGCTTACCCACCCAAAAGGCTAGTGTGCCAAAATCTGTCAAATGCCTTCGAGACATCAGGGGAAACAGCAAGTGCTTACACACTGTTCTCGAGTGCCTCCCCCATACGTGTGTGGCATAGGCTAGAAGGTCCCTCACTGACAAATTTCGGCAGAACCTATAATGCCGGTCACTATGAAGGTCATTCTGTTCTTGCTATGCCATAAAACGGGCGTTCAATATACGGTGTATAATCTTGCAGAGTATAGAGGTAATTGAGATTTGCCGATAATTTGCAGTTTGCCTTGTTTTGGAACAGGCTGCACGTTGGCCAGCTTCCAAATTAAAAATAATTAAAAAAATATACAACAATTGAGAGAACTGCAATGGGCGGTCTTATTGCTACAAAGCAATCTCTTCCAGACACCTCAGAAGAATAAATAAATAAAAATAAGAAAAAGACAATGCGCAGATTGCATTAAAAAAAATTAAGATACAAACTTATTACGAGCTTATGAAAGCAGGTGGAAAACCAGTACTTGAAGTCCTTCAGAAGCTCTTAAATTCCGTCCTCCGTGGTGGCATTACACCGGAGGCGTGGAGCAGAAGTACGGTGGCCTTGTTCTTCAAGAAAGGCGATAACGCTCTCTTGAAGAACTAGAGACCGATTTTTCTTCTGAGCCGCGTCTACGTGCTGTTTTCGAGAGTCCTTACGAATCGTCTCGCACGCAGACTCGACGACTTCCAGCCTCCCGAACAAGCTGGTTTCCGAAAAGGCTTTAGTACCACGGACCACATACACACCTTTCGGCAAATTTTACAGAAGACAGAAGAGTAAAATCTGCCACTTTACCTTGCGTATGTGGACTATGAGAAAGCCTTTGATTCCGTCGAAATTTGGGTGGTGCTACAGTCCCTTCAGCCATGCCGAGTTCACTATCGGTATATCGAAGTGAATTATCGTTTCATTTAGCTGTACTAACATGATGAAGCATGAATAAAACTAATAAAACTTTGTGAAAAGACAATTTGTTTTTCCTCGGAATCAATTTTCTTTCTGCACAAATGTCTTTGTTTTCGGGAGCGTTTCAAAAACACCCGGTATAATGTAGATCTGTCTCCATTTAGACCAAGGTGAAACTAGAGTTCCCGAATGTGGGATGAAATCCAGTGTTATGTCCGTAATTTGTAGAGCAACTTTTTTTTTAAATGGATAGGGTGACAAACGAGCACACAGGCCACCTGATGGTAAGTGGTTGCTGTGACCCATAGACATTCACATCTATCCTTAATAAATATTTAAAATGCAGATACGGTGTTACCCGCGAGGAGTAAGATGGAATGCCTCTTTTCCATTAAAAAGGGTCTTCGGTTCTCTACACTCACCATACGAAACACAGTAGTGTTAGGCTGCTATTTTACGCTGGTATCTGCGAGAGCGTGGTCCTTTCCCGGTCGAACTGACCCATTCGTACTATAACTATACTACTAATATAGCTGCAGCATGAATCTACCGCGTAAAACTTTTTGAAGTCCTCGGCGTATCTTATTTGCAGGTTTCAGTTTACACTTCGCAGCTCTATGCTCTCGCTCTGTTATATATTTTACGAGTGTTTTTTCGTGTGGTACCTCTCAAGGTGTTTTCTTTAGGTTCCAGAATTTTTATGGAGTCCTGCTTTAACTTAAGCCTATAGTGATGTTAAATCCATTTATTGTAGAAGTTTCTTCTTTTAAAAAATACGCTAATTATGTGTATTTTGTTTATAGCAATTTATAACTAACTTAAAACTACATCAAAACAAATGGGTTGTCAATGCCACACCTGCGTTACTATTTATGGTAACAAAATGTAGCAGTAAGGCAGTTGTAAATATTTGATAACATCGTTAATGTGCACTCAATATAAAAACAAAATGCAAACATTCGACGGCGGTAACTCAGCTGCCACGCAATAAACACATGCACCTCTCCCAGCAACTGTGAAGCGATTAATTCGGTTAGCGTGCTCCCCCCGCGCAGCGGCTATAATTCGTTTTAAGAAATACAACAAGTCGAACAAAATGGTGTTTATTGAAGTTTAATACAGTTACTTTAAGGTTTGTTTTCATATGGCAACGCAAGGTAGCTAGGATATTATTCATCGTAAGGGACACAGTGCAAAGTAATTTTTACTTTATTACACGTTTTAGGTAAAAAATATCTATTGTAATTGTAATAAGGTCGTAAACATAAATTTTTGATAATGATATATTAAGGGACAATGCTATCTAGAAGATATTATGAGAGATAACTCTTTATATCATGAGACTCGTGCTCAAAGCCAGTAATATTTTGTATTAAGAACAACTGCGTCACTAAGAAAGACAATGTTGTTATTGTAATTTGCAAATAAATTATATAAATTTTGATTATATCTTACTTTGTTAAGTATGGAATTGCTGTTAAATTTATGAATTACTGAACTTATAGCTAATTCTAGTATTGTTTTGCCATAAAAAGTGAAATTAATCCGAAGGTTTTTAGGCATCAAAAAGTATATTGGCCCAAACACGCCTATTTCGCTGATTAAACATCAGGAGTGCTGTTTCAGAATTAACTGTGTTGTTTTCTTTGTGAACCACGGCATTTGCAATTCTAATAGCACTCGGGACTGTTACTTAATGTAATCCAGTCCAAATTAGTTAAGAAGACAAACTCATAAGGTAGTAATGACCTCACTATTTTCATCAAATAGTCTTATAAATAGATAATATTATGTAATATCTACTTAAATTAATAAAATTACCTAGCTATCTTTTTACATGCCTTAAATTTATTAAGCGTAAATAGTACTTTTATAATTTGTTTTGATTTCAAAATGTGATTGAGATTCACAACATAAACGTCCGTATCAAGGCCGTAATATAATAGTCTAGTAATATTGGAGCCACTAATCGTTTTAATTACATCCCATAGCTGTTTGTATTACGCTTGGCTTTTCGTTAATTATTTTCGCTTTCTTGAACAGATTGTTGCCAAATTTGCAGTAGTATCTATAAGCATATATAAATTATCCCGGTTCCTCATACAACGTAATTTAATTATACATGGTTTAGAAATCCAAGTATCTTTCATTCATTGATTACAGTCCACGTGTCTTACGCCATCCTAGGATATAATAAGATAGTGGGAACTAGGTGGCACAAGTATTTTTTAATATATAAAATGAATAAAAAAAAGTTGCCCTTCACCGGTTGCTTGGTAGATGTGAATCATAGTAGATGGTAAAATTCATAAATAAAGAAATATGGAGTAAAAAAAATTAATAAAAACCAATTATAATATGGTCGAATAGATAGGCACAAGCAACACACAACTCACATAAAGAAACAACGAAGTGTATATAGTATACACACACGCAAACATAAAGCAGTCGAGAGTGGTGGCATAGAGGGGGCATGGCGGTATAAGAAAGCACCATGCTGTTTGCCGTCACGGCATACGAGTCGGTTTTACTGCCAAGGCGTGGCAATAGATGTTTTATATCAATTTTTATTTATATTTATTTATACCCTTGGCAAACGTGGGTTGCAGATTATCTCTATCTTCAAAAAAAAACACGTGTGCAGTTCACACGCGGTAGAAGTGAAACCTACGAATGAAACGAAGTATAAAACAATAATATTTCACAGCAAATGATTTATTTAATTTGATAATTTTCAACCACAAGTGTGGCATAAATTATAACATTTATATATGAAGTTTTATTTGATAGTGTAACGACCCCCCCCCCCCCCCCCTCTTTAATTATTTTTGTCTTTCCTTAGAATCTTTATCCACAAGATTTAAAAATATATCAAATTTAAGTGACTTGATTTTTCTTGATTGCTCTTTCTAAAGATTTAAATAAAGGCTGTTTGAAGAACGGTCATCTGTGACCCAGACCCGACAGAAACAAGACATATCTTAGTTTTTTGTTATATTTTATACAGTTAAATTATATATTTTTTATATTCGAAATCAATGGCTAACACCAAAATTTTGTCTTATGTTTTTGTTCAGACGATACACAAAAAATATACAAAATGCCTATTTATCTACAACATTCGTAAATGTATGTAACTAAATGACGATACAATAGCTATGGGATGTATCTAGGTGACCTGGAGATACAGCTGAATTATGTAATTTTGAACTTCTAGTACAACAATCAACTTGGATTCATTAAAATCGTCGTATTCGATGATCTTCAGAAATAGAGTATTCAACAAACATGTGCCGCATATATTTGAAGATTTTAGAATTGCTGCAGCTTTGATTAATTATTTTCAAGATCCGTACGAAGATAGACCGTACACAGAAGATTTTATTGAAATAATTAATCGAAATATACAAAGCCCCAATTTACTGGCCGGGTATGTGGAGGAGAACAATCTACACAGACAAAGAGTGACGTTTCACAGGATGAGTGTAAATGATCCGGAAGTTGAAAATTTTCCACAACTAACAATTGAAGAATTAATTAAATTCTCAATTGGTTTTATCACGTGAGGTTAGCACGGTCGTACCACAGTAAATATATAGAAACTGTGGTCGTACTGCAGTGAGCATTTGAAAACCACGGGAATATATAATATGGATATATATAGACATCCAGCGGCAGTAGAGGGCAGAAACAATAATACTTTAATCAGGTGCAGAATTCATTCACGACACGTTACGACAAAAATGTATTATAATTATATTATTTTTGATGAGAATATAAATGGAATGAACGCAATAACAGACTCGTGATACCATGGTAAAAGGACATTGGGAAGTTTCTCACACGTCATTATTGTTGTCTATTACTTAGGGTGGGCTAGACATCGCGATCACTTTGACCACTGATATATTTACCACTGACAATTTGACCACTGGGTATGGATTATGTTTTAAGGGATATAGAAATTCAATAAATCTTTATTTCGACATATTTTTTTTGTTATAGATCATGAAACCCCAATGATAGGTACCTAAATTTCTGATGTGCAATGAATCACCGAATACAACAATTTTAATGAATCCTAGGTTAATTGTTGTTTTTTTTATAGGATAAGGGTGACAAACGAGCACACAGTCCACCTAATGGTAAGTGGTTGCTGTGGCCCATAGACATCTACACTTATCCTCTTATGCGAATCAAAATGCAGATGCGTTGTCCCCAGTGAGGACTTAGATAGAATGCCTCGTTTCCAGTAAAAAGGGTCAGCGGTTCTCTACATTCACCATACGAAACACGGCAGCGTTAGGCTGCTATTTTACGCTGGTATTGTGTGAGAGCGTGGTCCTTCCCCGGTTCGTGATACAACCATACAACCCATTCGTGATACAACCATAATATAGCTGCAGCATGGCTCTACCACATAAAGTCAAAGAGTATTTTATTTATGAGTACTCTCTCTCTCTCTCTTTCTCTCTCTCTTTCTCTCTCTCTTTCTCTCTCCCTTTCTCATTTATCAAATATTTACAGGTGGCTTTGGTTATTCATCGGATTTTATTGTAAGAGAAACAATTGTGAGGTTTTCTTGTTTGATTCGAAAATCAGAAAGCTTACCTTTTCAAAAGACTTTTCCTTCATAAAGATTGCGGTTCCGATGAGTTTTAAGAAATAGGGTCCATTTATTCTCCGAACGTAGATAATATAGGATTACAGACTTTTGTTAAGTTTCTTTTAAAGTCGAAAATTTGAAGTTTATTGAAGACATAATTTATCTTTTTTCCAGACTATTATTTAATACTTGTAATCAGCTAACTTAGTTAAAAACACATACACTTGGGAGCAAATAAATCGAGCCACTTCCTTTTTCAAACATTCTGGTTATTATTTTTGGTATTATGAAACCCATCGATTCGAACAATATATTGCCTAAATGGTTATTTAATAGCCCTTACAATGAGCGTAGGGAGCTGTCAAAATTTTTCATTTTTAATTAAAGTTTAAATGGTAGAATAAGATTATCGCATTTAATTTGCTTATGACATTTTGATTGTATTCCATTATGAAAAAGGTTAAATTAGGGGTTTTTGTTAATCACACCCATTTTTATGTGTTATTGTTGTCTTTATCTGTGTCTGTGTATTCAAATAGCCTGATAAAATGGATACTACATCGACGGACGCTGCCCAAGTTGTAGCTTTATTTGAGGCTGGACACGGACAACCTGAAATGGCACGCAGACTGAGTCTGAGTTATTCAAAGGTACAGCGGGTATACCACAGGAATCTGGAGACTGATGTTTTTGTTCGGCAACCTGGAACTGGCAGACCACGTTTAACCACGGAACGTAACGACCGTGTTTATTTTTATTTCAACCAGTTCAAATCGAGACCGTGGACTTAATGCTATTTTGCTACTGAAAGAGTTACTTGACGTTCCAGGTGTCGAAATCAGTAGGTGGACAGTGAGATAAGGAATAAAGGAACGAAATTTAAATCTCACAAAAACCAGCAACTGTACAAAAATTAACTGTAACAAACCACCAATCTCACCTGGGATTTGCTCACGAACACAACTGACCTTTAGAAGACTGAAGTTCAGTTTTCTTTTCCGACGAGTTGAAAATCTGTCTTCTTAGTAATGACGAGAGTAACTGAGTGTATAAACGATCTGGTGAAAGATTTCCCAATCTTGAATTCGAGAAACAATAAGTTTTGGCGGTGTATCTTGTATGGTGTGGGGAGAAATTTCTCTAGACGGAAAAATGGAACTTGTTTTTATCGACCCCCGTCAACGATGGAAGAGGTGGACGTGTATTGATAGCTGTCTGCTACATAACTGACATTCTCAAAGACCACGTAATGACGTATGCTAGATCTATCGTTAGGCGATCGGGATTTAACAAATGATGTGAACAGCACGAAACCCGGATTTGAACCCGATCGAATACCTATGTGATAAGCTAAAACGGAGAGTCCGAGCCATGGTTCCCACTGTTTCATCCATTCCCGATCTTGAGGTCGCTGTGCTTGAAGTGTGGGAGAACAAACCTCAATATGTAATCGTAACACTGATGAAATCGATGACTAAAAATTTACAAGAATGCGTCGGGGTACCGGGGAGAGGGGGGGGGGGGGGGGAATAATACCATAAGGATATTTTATGCAATAATTTTTATTATTTTTCTGGACTGTTTTAACTCTACTAAATTTTCTATCAAAATTACCATTTTATTTCAGTGCCAATAATTTATCATACAATAAGATTCAATAATTTGCCATCATTGTAAAGGTTATTTAATAAAATTTTAGACGATATATGCTTTGTGATACGTTTCATATTACCAAAAATAATAATCATTAAATGTGAAAGAAGGAAGTGGCTCGATTTATTTGCTTCCAAGTATAATTTAACACATGTGTGTAGTAGCAGCGAAATAAAGTCCTCTAACATGGAGTCATCATCATCAGTATCATTCCATGAGTGTCTCAAGAGGCTGTACTGATAAATAGCACAGGAGATTGTCAGAAGAATTTGCTTTATATAACCATTCAAAATATTAATAACCAGCTTTTCAATAGTGACAGATTTAGCAAATATCGCAGCTACACTTCGCTTACTGATACGAGGCTCGGTCGTCAGTTTCTAGACGTATAGTTTTTTTTTGGAAAACGAATTTCTTGTAAGATCTTTTCTGTAGATATATAACTAGTTATATACTACGTATACTATAGTTTTTAGAAGATTTTGACGTTTATAGAACTTAAAGTAAGCCTAAGGTAAATAAAATAGTATGTAAACTAAACTTAGTATACTTGAACTTACTTCAAGAGAGCTGTCATGTAAACATTGTGTTCCCGTATTAAAATTCCTTTAAATAGTTCAATGAACTGTATACACTCAAATTTATCAAAAAAAGTGAAGAAAACAGTGCAATACGTGTGTGAAAATATTGTCATAACATATTTACTACTTGGAACTAGGCAAATATAACTTTTAAAAGTGGACAAAATTTTGTGACTAAACATTTCTGTGTGTGATATTAAAACTTATTGAAAATATATACACGACTATTTAGTGAAGAAAGGTGTAATACACGACGATATAAAAGAAAGAAAAAACTATAAGTTATGGATAATTTAAGTGCTTTTCAAAGTTGGCTCACAAAAACATTCGTTTTTTATTTGAAAAGGTGCGTCTGCAACGGCATCTTGCGTCAGCTCCTTAAAACCAATCTACATCTCCGGTATTGTTATCAACCACTAATCTGTGTTGCTGAGCGAAATTATTATATTTTTCTTCTTAATAAATACTGAGTACAGAGACATCTATTGACTGTACGGTAACTTACATGAAACAGTAACTCACGTCACATCTTATGGTCAGAATATAAGCGTCAATTTGGTCTCTTTTAAACATATCCGTTTGGCCTTACGGTGTGATTGCCCGCCTAAGAATCTAATATTCGTATCACACTAGTCCTTATTCTTTTTAATAGTTTAGTTGTATACGCATAATGAATTTCTTGGAGAATATAACCTTCCGGCGCACCCGAACGCGATCGGAATCGAATGACGATGAAAGCGATATTATTTCACAAATTTTAAATTGTACAGCAAGTAGTTTACCAGATATTTCTGAAGACGAAGATCAAATAAAAATATTAAAAAAGGAGATCGAAAGACTAACATCACAGCTAAATAGTGCACATAAAAAAATTGAATTTTTATCATTAGAAAACAGTAATTTAAAGAAAAGTAATGAAGAATTTAATAAGAAAAATAACATATACAAAAAAATAGTCAATAGTCCTGCAAAACTAAAAATGACAACACCAAAGAAAAATGAAAATAAACAAACAAAAACAAAACAAACGCAAACAACTGAGATCATCGGAAATGACTGCTCCTTATCTACGATTGACTAATAAACTAAAATCACTAGCAGCAATACAGGCTCGACCAACACAACTAATGATGTACAGGGCACAACAATAGAACATCCGTCCACTTAACACAAAATTTGTTTTATAAGCGGTGAAACATCTAACAGAATATACACTATTGCTGAGAGAACTAATCTACGTAATTATTAAATTTGTCACTATCGTAAACCTAAATGTGGATTGGAGAAAATTTTAGATAAAATTGTAGGCAAAGTACAAAACTTTACGTTGTCTGACTATTGTGTTGTTTATATTGATGAAGACGATTTTCGGACAACGCATAATTATTTAGAACTTGTCATGTTTATCAGAAACAAATTATTACCTTTAAATCACACAAATTTTATAATATGCTTACCAACTTTCTAAATAATGGAATTCGGATTTCGAAAATAAGAAATGACTTCGATAATCGTGCTTTTACATTAAATAATTTGTATAAATTTGAATAATTCGCGTGATCGGTAGGTAGTGATAGGTCTTTAGGTATCTGAGTAGAGATGGCACTTAATTCGTGGTGGAGTTGCTTGCGAGTTAGTAGATAAATATCATACTACCCGTGAAATACGTCTGTGATAGTTTCAATAAGATAAGTTTGTATTTCTTTTAACTTGTTCAAAATGTTGTTTGTAACTATAGCGGCTAAGGTAAATTCGTTGATTTTTTTTTATAGGATAAGGGTGACAAACGAGCACACAGTCCACCTGATGGTAAGTGCTTGCTGCGGCCCATAGACATCTACATCTATCCTCTATTAGAAATCAAAATGTAGATGCGTTGTCACCCGTGAGGACTAAGATGGAATGCCTCATTTCCAGTAAAAAGGGCCTCCGGCCACCTGCACTCACCAAGCGAAACGCAGAGGTGAACCTCTACTTCACGCTGGTATTATGTGAGGTCGTGGTACCACCCCGGTTCGAGCCGGCCCATCCGTGCGACAGCAAAAGCTGCTGCCTGGCTCTACCACTTACTTACTTACTTACACGCGAGTAATTTGAGACTTGTGACCTTAGTGCATTCATAGATTGTTCAAGTTCAATCATCTTTTTGTTGATAGTTTTATAATGCTTTTCCATGATCGACTCTACCTCTTGATGAGATTGAACTCCGTTTCTACGACTGACGTTTGATTCTTCCACAACTGGGCTAGGTGTCCTTGGTTTTTCCTGATTATTTCGATATTTTCTTCATATTTTTCAGCAAAGTTGCTGTTAAGCACCCCAAACAACGCGTTTGCGATATTACCTACACCATTGATGAGTCCCCGGTGCTTACGTGTGAGTAAATCGCCCTTATATTGCAACATGATATTGTAGCGCTGTAGTTCCGACTGCTCGTGATTCAATTGATACATGACACCATCGCAGTGTGAATGCTCTCTTATCTTCGAACATATGGTTTCTAGGTATTCCATGTACTTCGAGGACGCGGCGGTGCCTTCCCAATATGGGTAGAGATCATAATAGACAACAAGTCTCCAATCGTCAGCTATCAATTGCATGTTTACAATTTTGTCGAAGAATAGGCTAGTATTATTTTGTAGTTTATTTATAGTATATAGTCCGCTAGTATTAGTTATAAGGGTCATAAAAAATAATAAGATAGAATTTGCAACTGTAATAAAACTGTTTCTTCTATTACTTTGTTTGATACTTTTCGTTGATTTCTCTTGCTTTAATTCTTGATCTTGTTTTTCTTCTGAGATGATAGGGAGTATTGATAGTTTGATAACAGGTCTTTTCATATAACCATTTTTAGTTTTTAACGTCACAACACGCACGTAGCCATCATTACCAGGGTGCAATTCGACCACCCTACCGAGGGCCCACTTGCCTGGAGGAAGGTTATTATCATTGATGAGTACGATGTCATTTAATTTGATATTTTCTTGAGGTTAACGCCACTTGCTCCGGGTTGATAGATTTGTTAAATATTCTTGTAGCCACCTTTTCCACATGTCTTGGAATATTTTTTTGTGTTAAATATCACCTAGTCCTAAGATCTCGTTCCGTCTCATAAATTGTTAGAATCGGACCGCTTGATAGAAAATGTGATGGGGTTAAATAATTTAAATCATCAGCGTCCACCGTCAATGGACATAGCGGTCTCGAATTTAAGCAAGCTTCTGATTGTGCTAGCAGCGTGCTGTACTCCTCGTAGGTGAGTTTTTGATCACCAACCACCCTCCTTAGATGATACTTGAGACTTTTCACGGCTCCTTCACAAAGACCATTGGCTGATGGCCACGAAGGTGCATTAAAGTGCCAATTTATACCCATCTCGGACATTTCTGAGAGAAACTCATCACCAAATGTTTTGAGGAGCTCTTCGTATTCCTGCTGTAAGACCTTATTGGCTCCTATGAAGTTCGTGCCATTATCGCTATAAATGTGATTAGGTTTGCCACGGCGAGCTGTCATTCTCCGTAACGCTGTTAAGAATGCAGTACTCGTCAGGTCAGACACCAACTCCAAATGAACAGCCTTTGTGGCTATACACGTTAACACAGTGATATAACCTTTCGTAGTTTTGATACCACGGCCTGAGTTAGCCTTGATAAACACGTGGCCCGTGTAGTATACAGCAACATGATGGAAGTGGCGTGAAGGGTTTGCTCTAGCTGCTGGAAGATCATCCAGAATTTGATAGTGTTTGGTTGGTTCGTGCCTTCTATATTTAATACAATGACGTACTCTCTTCTTCGTAGCTCTGTTGCCACCGACGAGCCAGTATTGTTGTCTCAAGTTGGCTGATGTTAGCCGAGCACCACCATGGTATGTCATTTCATGCGCCTGATCTATAAGAAGCTCAGCAAGGCGACTGTTGCCGGGTATAATGATAGGATTTTTCATGTCTGGGTCCAGATAGGCATTTCGCAACCTCCCACCGACTTTCAATACTTCATCTTGATCAATATACGGATTTAGTTCACAAATGTTGCTTTTTCGGTTTATTTTATTTCCTTGCTTGAAATCTGATAACTCTCTTTCAAATCCTGTTTGTTGTATGTTTTTGATAATTAATAACTTAGCTTCCTTCAACTCTCGTACTGTTAGATAATTTATATTTTGTCCTTTTTTGATAGTTAAAAATCTCCGAATCCATGCTACTATTCTTACCACTTTGTTCATTGTGCTATATTTTGATAGGATTTCTTGAATGATAAAATGAGGTTGATGTTGTGCTACTAAAATTGTTTTGATAATTTTAACTCTTCGTTTGTTGTATAAGCGATCTTATGCCCTTGGTCATTAAATGTTGATAGCCAAGTCGGGTTCATCCACCACAAGGTCTGGGCTTTGAGTTGTGATGCAGTTAGACCACGACTAGCACAGCCGGCTGGGTTTTCTTCCGACTTAACGTACCTCAAGCAGTCAGGTGGCATATTTTCGGTTATTGTACGAACTCTATTTGCCACAAACGTTTTCCATCTGGTTGGTTCTCCGTTGAGCCACCCCAGTACTACCATGGAATCAGTCCAACCATATATTTTAATATTGTACCCACTGAGGCACTGTTCGACTTTACCCATTAGTTTTGATAGGAGTAGTGCTCCGCTCAGTTCCAACCGCGGTAACGAGACTGTCTTGCTGGTTGGTACAAGCCTGGCTCTGCCGGCCACTAACACTACAGATGATTTATTGCCCTTGTTGATACGACAATAGATCACACATGCATAAGCTCTGACAGACGAGTCACTGAACCCATGTAACTTGATACTGTCGTACTCATGGATCTGCAGCCTACGAGGTAACTGAAGGTTTTGAATATTGTGCGTGTCCTCCCTGATCTTCTTCCACTCTACATATACTTCATTTGGTATAGGAGCATCCAAGTTAATATTATCTGCAGTCCACACTTGTTGCAAAATAATTTTTAACTTAGTTGATAGTGGTGATAGCCAACCGAGCGGGTCAAAAAGTTTTGATATGTCTGATAAAAGGTTTCTCTTTGTGACCTTGTTGGAGACTTCCGTCGGTTCTAAATTTGATTGAAACATAAAAACATCCTCTTGTGGATTCCATCTTAACCCAAGGGTTTTTGTTTGCCCTGATTGCTTGAAATTAAAGTTGTCGTTCTTTGATAGAGCTGACTGTTGCTCTCTGATCAAGTCATCGGAGTTTGATTTCCATTTCCTCAAATGAAATCCAGCTGATTTTAATAAATTGATAAGGTCTTGTTGTAATTGACGTGCGGTTCTTATATCGTGACACCCATAGACCAGGTCATCCATGTAAAACCAATTGTTTAATACGTCGATCGCCTGACTGTTTTGATAGTTAGGTTGTTCATCACATGCAAGCTGTTTGAGAGTCATCATCGCGAGGAACGGCGCTGCTTTCGTTCCGTATGTGACCGTGGTAAGTTGATAGTCTTTGATAGGTTCTGAGGGAGAGTCACGCCAAACGATTCTTAATAACTGCTGATCATCGGGGTGGATCCAAATCTGCCTGAACATTTTTTCAATGTCGGCTGTGAATGCAAACTGATATTGTCTCCACTTGATTATGAGAGACTGCAGATCCTGTTGGAGATTAGGACCACATTTCATGACGTCATTCAAGCTATTCCCCGATGATGTTTTACACGAAGCATTAAATACCACTCTAAATTTAGAATTCATGATAGTGTCGTCAGCACGCACACAATGATGAGTTAATAAACAATGCTGACGTCCCTGTGTCGGTTTACCGGTAGCTGGAATCATGTGTCCGAGGGCGCGGTATTCGTTTATAAATGATTGATATTGAATTTTATTGTTTTCATGTTTTATCAATGTGTTTTCAAACGATTTAAATTGAGCTATAGCTTTTGATTTTGACTCCCCTAGCTTATCCGAAAATTCTGGGGCGAGGGGCAAACGTACTTCGTATCGACCGTCTTAACGCCTGATAGTAGTAGACTTGTAATAGTCGATGCATTGTTGATCATCTAATGATAGCGTAGATTCATTACTGATATCCTCCATCTCCCAGAATTTTTGGATCTCCTTTAAGTCGTTAATAATCACGTTACATTGTAAAGTTTTGACGTTACCGGTTAAATTCCAGCCTAAACGAGTATTCTGAGCTATATTATCATTCAACCTACAAATTCCCTCCAATAAAATCAATGAATAATCATCTGCTCCTAACAGAAGGTCGACCGGGCGATTGATATTAAATTCGGGATCTTCTAACGTGATGTTATTTAAATATGTCTAGGACGGTTTTGAAAAGCTAAAGTTAGGTAAGTTTTTGATAAGGCTTTTTATTATGTATACCTCAGGTTCAAATTCAAAATCGTTATTTATAGCTTTGCATTTGATAGTCATGACGCCCTTACAGTTGCTTTCCTTAGTACCTATTCCAGATATCACTCCCCGAAATCGAAGTCGAGGTTGGCCGAGCAACTGAGCCGCATGTTCACTGATGAGAGAAGCTTGGGACCCCTGATCTATTAGAGCACGCATGTTGACGAAACTCCCATCATATTTTTGTATCTTAAGTATAGCTGTAGCTAAAAGAATTTCAGGCACATCACATTGCATCGACACGTGTGAGTTGCTTAGTACATGACCCGAAGTTTCAGGTTTCTGGTTGCTTCTGCGGGTTGCTACCTTCGACGAATTATTACAATTATGTTAAAATGATTGATGCAAAATAAAATTATGCCCTTAATTGCACTCTGTACATCTTTTTTCGGAAATACATGGCTTATCATTATGTGTATAAAGGCAATTTTTGCAAACATTCAGTCTTGATACAGTTATAAGCTTAAGGTGAGGTGTCATTTTTAAAAACTGTCGGCAATAATAAAGACAATGTTCATTGGTTTTGCAAAGTCCACACTTATAAAATATCAAATAAGTATTGTTATTCGCGTTTGATTGTTGTAAAGTGAATTTACCGTGCATCGGAAAGGCTTGTTTATTCAAGTTTCTTTGATACCTGTTTTTGAAATGTTGCGGAAAATAATTGTTGTTGCTATGTACTTTTTTGCAGAGGTCTCAAGTTTCTTTCGAGAAGATTCTAAACTTGTAAACTTGCCTTCTAAAAAGGATGGAAATTCATGCAAATTAGGTAACTCGCGGGGCTCCATGACTGATGCCATGTACTCATTATACGTGTCAGCATCGAGCTTTTGCGAAAGGAGATGCACAAGCAATGAATCCCACAAATCAATGTTAACGCCTAAATTTTTGATAGCGTTTAATGTTTCTAGGGTTGTGTCGTGAATACGCTTTATATGATTTAATGACGTATGTTGCATTACAGGGATATTTAGTAAGGTATCGATATGCGACCGGAAAATTAAGCGTTTATTATTATATCTGTTGTTAACTATGTCCCAACAGATTGGGTAATTATCAGATGATATTGGTAGATGTTGAATAAGTCTCTCCGCTTCACCTTTTACTTTTGTTTTAAGGAATTGCATCCTTTGTGCGTTGGATAATGACGGGTTGCCGTGAATAGTTTCCGTGAATAGGTCTTTGAAGGAACTCCACTGATGATAGCTACCACTAAATGTAGGTATCTCTACGTGAGGGTTCAGTTGCTCTCGATGTGATACAGACCACAATTTACGATTGATAGATTTGATAATCTCGTTGTATTTTCTTTCGTATGTGAAAAATGATAACTCATATTCTGGGATCCTTCCCCCAAGCTCACTGTCTAACTCCCAATGCATATTATCAATTATAGACCAACGCGATTGTATAGCACGTAATAAATGATCGAATTCCCACTTTTCTGATATCAAATCTAAGTTAATATTTGATACTGTGTGTTCCGATGCCTTAAAATTACTATTTTACTTGCGTAACATTTCGTCCGTCTTGCCATTAGCCCCCTGGGACTGGGACAGAGTAACGTGCAGAGACGGCTGCTAAGACGGTCCAGGCATCCCCAGAGGTGTAGCGGGTTTCAACACTGGAGCTGCAGGCCTGTCATCCCTAGCCTGATAGGTAGCGATTGCTGTTCTAATTTTCTCGTATTTATTTTTAAACGATTCAAATTAGTTACTCGTAAAATAGGAATGAGACTTCGCATACTCTATTCCACTTCCACAGAATTTCAATCTAATCATGATATTACATAACATATTTGTCCAGAATATTTCTAACCTCCGTTTGATATAATCTGCCGTCTTTCAATCGGCACTATCCTTTTTAAAATTGGTAAAAGTCTGCTCTATGGCACCGAACTACTGTTGTTGATTTGCCAAAATATCCTCCATGTTGGACATAGTGATAGTAAAAAACGAAAGATCTTACTTGTTCAGATCTGCTCAGCTGTTTGCAGCTCACCGACTCCCGATGTTGATAATCCGATGATAGCTCACGTCTCCTGCTGGTTGCTCTCACTTGTGATGCACAGTTTTTTTACACACACGCGAGTTTGTCGACGGACCAGAAAAATGTAGGGGCTGCGCCGGAACCCCCAAGTTTGTTCGTTTGACAGTAGTTGATAGTAAATGATAGTCAATACTGGGAAGTTGATAATTGATAGTTTATTGATAGAACCAAATAAATCTCATTTAATGATAGATGGGAAATTATACTGCGGGCACGCGCGGCCGGTATTGCTGGGCTCGATTGGCGCACTGATTCAAAATGCATTATTGTAGCGTAATAGCGTAAACTGCTAACGCTACAAAAATGTATGTGCTGCAGCACGTACACTAACATTAGCATGTATTTGGCATTAGCAATCAGTTTTATAACTTCGTATAAAGTTCATACAAATACAAATAATAACAAAATGTAGTAAATCATTCACACATGGACTATGTTAAGTAAAAGTTAAGTTAAAGCGTCCCTCTCCTGGGTATAGGGCTCATCTCATTTCTGTGAGAATTTTAGAGCAAGGAAATTTCCGTCACGCTGCCTTAATGCGGCTTGCGGACTTAACATGTCTTCAACAAAATTTTTTTAATTTCTGATTTGCAGATTGTCTCGCAATGGTTCCCTTTACCCCCGAGCACGCATTTAATCGGCACTTTAATTTTACAACAAACAATTTCATTGATGCCCGCGGGATCCTGGGTAACTCGCGTATGAATGTATAGTTTATAGCGACCGCTTAGGCCCTAAGCTACCGAGGCTCTTCTATCGTGTAACCTTCAAAAAGTAATAATACAATTTTTCTACGTAAGAATGTATTGTTCAAATTAACCGGGAATGACCACGCCTGCGCAGAATACGAGTGCAAAAATGCGGTGTCAATATATTTCACTAACAAATATTTTTTCTATGGTAATAACGAAAACCGGAGGCCAGACGTGACATTATATCTAAAAACTCAAAAATGACAACGGATCTGAATTTTAATTTTTAACTGGAGATAAAGAAGAACATCACGTAGCTGTTTATAGATCACAACATCCACTTACCGAAAAGTGGACTGTGTACTGTCAGGCCTCTGTCACTCTTGCTACCTGCGTGAAATAATTACATACAATCGCGAGCTACCCCTGGGGTAGATCGAAGTCGGGGTTAGCGCGTTCTATACGATTGAATGTTAGTTTTTTTAACGCTGTTTACGTAAATAATTTTTTGTAAATACTTGTTGAAATACTCGTCGAAATAGTTTTTGTTTAGTATTTAGTATATTTAATTGTAGGATAAAATAGTTCAAAAAGTTTTAATGTAATTTATGAATAATATATAATAATATATATATATATATATATATATATATATATATATATATATATATGTATATATATATATATATATATATATATATATATATATATATATACATTATTCTTAAATTACATTAAAACTTTTATTGACATATATATATAACCTATCTAAATTATAACGACAAAACGTCGTTCCTACTATAATTGTTGCGGGGATGGATACTTAATGAGCAATTAAAAGGATTGAGATATATCATTTTTTGAATTACCGAAGGATAATGAAAGGTAAATTTATTTAATTTTTTTGTGAGATAGATACTTATAGCGAAAAAATAATTAAGTAATAATTTAACTACAGAAGTAATACCTAAGTACTTTATTACAAAATTTAGTTCGCTACCTAAGTACCTACTTACATAGGTATATAACTCGTCTTTGTAATTAAAATATTTTAAGTTATAACAGCACAAAATATTGAAATTAAAACTTTGTTTACAAGATTTTCAACTAAGTAGATTACGATTATATTTCGGTTAGGAATCGTATTTCGGGTTTATTTGTTGTTTATGTTATTTACCTATATATATATATATATATAAAATGGCCTTGCAAATTGCATGCGTTGGGCATCACAGAACTCACATAGTCGATAATATGGCCGATTACAGTCAGCATAGGTATTTTACCTAAGTAACTTACCATTTTACAATGTATTTTTTACTCTTTATTAACAGCCTTTAGCAACCACGGAAAATCTGTTGTGACGTAGTAAGGAGAAAAGATGCAAAGTAATACAGACAATTGAGCGCAGCGATAAAGTTTAATTTAGCTTGGGTGCGCGAATTATCTGATTAATAATAACTATGTAGGCTATTAAACATCGGCAAGCAGTCAACATCAAAAGAGTGCAACTTCTGTACTTATTAAGTGGCGAAGCTTGCGAAGTCACTTATTGATTTCACGATGTCTGTCCGTCTGTCCGTCTGTCCGTCTGCCCGTCTGTCCGTCTGTCCGTCTGTCCGTATGTCCGTCTGTCCGTCCGTCTGTCCGTCTGTCCCACGATTATCTCGAGAACGGTTTCGAATTTTCAAATTCTGTTTTCAGCAATCGATTACTGATCACCCAGACACCTGAACCTCCTATTTTGAAACTGATTGCTCAACGGCAACCGTTCGAAACCGCTATATAGCTGATTGCTTCGCCACTTTGCTATGCTGTTAGCTTGCTAGGTTTATTTATTATGTGGTATTGTGTAAAGGTTGCCACCAATTACTTATGTGAAAAGCATTATTAACAATATTATTATTACTACCATAATAATAAAGCTATTATAATGGATCGTTGTCGGTTCCTCCATATAGCTTTGTTACAAAAGATAACTTTGTGAAAGAATTAGCGGCAATATTATACCAGATAATACAATATAGAATAACGGGCACGCACTTGCCAAAATGTATTAAGTCGACTGATATTATAAATACGTAAGCCAGTTTGTACCTTATATTGGGGAAGGCATTTATTAAGTGGCGAAGCTTGTGAAGACACTTATTGATTTCACGATGTCTGTCCGTCTGTCCGTCTGTCCGTCTGTCCGTCTGTCCGTCTGTCTGTCTGTCTGTCCCTCTGTCCCACAATTATCTCGAGAACGGTTTCGAATTTTTAAATTCTGTTTTCAGCAATCGATTACTGATCACCCAGGCATCTGAACCTCCTATTTTGTAACTTATTGCTCAACGGCAACCGTTAGAAACCGCTACAAAGCTGATTGCTTCGCCACTTTGCTATGCTGTTAGCTTGCTAGGTTTATTTCTTACTCGTTTGTGCTAGTGGGCTGATAATAATAAAGATGATAGTAATAAACTAATATTTTAAACCGATACGCTGTTAAGAATTGGATAGGAAATACATCACTTTTTTATCTACCGACTTCAAAAAGGAGCCGGTACTCAACTCGACTGTATGCTTTTTTTATGTGTGTTACCTCATAACTTCTTATTAGGTGAACCGATTTCGATGATTATTTTTTTATATGAAAGCTGGTGCTCCCCATGTGGTCGTATAAAAATTTTAACAAGGTTTGCCTAACAGTTTTTGAGTTATTCTTAATAATTAATATTGAAGTCGGTTGTACAAAATATTTAATTTTAAGATATTCGTATCTCACGTGGACGTCGTAACTTGCTAATTGATGAACAAGACACTTTCTAGCAAATCTACAAATATATTATACCAAATCCAAGATACTGGTAACAAGGTACAAAAATCGATTTATCATCATCAGCCTGCCTCATATGCCTCTCCCAAAGCTCGCAACTTAGCCCGATCTTCGGCTACACGCATCCAGTTGCTGCCAACCGCATTGCGCAGATCGTCGCTCCATCTAGCCAGGGGGCATACCGGACTACGTTTGCCTTAACGTGGTCTCCACTCTATGATACGCCTACTCCAACGGTTATCGCTTCTGCAACAAATGTATCCAGCCCATTGTCACTTCAGCCTGCAAATACGGAAGGCTTCATCGGTGTCCTTGGTTCTCCTGTGGATTTCTTGGTTACAAATCTTATCTATCAGAGAAACTCCGCACATAGCTTTTTCAATCGCTCGCTGGGTGGCTTTGAGTTTGAGAAGTAGTCTTACCGTTATTTTCCACGTTTTTTTACCATATGTGAGAACAAGCAGGACGCACTGGTCAAAGACTTTCGTCTTCAAGCTTTGCGGTATGCATGACCCAGCATGAGAATAGCCAAATATTACAAGCACTGAGAGATTCTCAAGTCTGAAAGGAAAAAATACGTTATAATGTTCTTTTTAGAAATAGTACTAGTAACGCTATTAACATTATAAACTGAGTGGGTAATTCCTGATAATTATTAAGTGGCGAAGCTTGCGAAGACACTTATTAAGTGGCGAAGCTTGCGAAGATACTTATTGATTTCACGATGTCTGTCCGTCTGTCCGTCTGTCCGTCTGTCCCACGATTATATCGAGAACGGTTTCGAATTTTTAAATTCTGTTTTTAGCAATCGATTACTGATCACTCAGGCATCTGAACCTCCTATTTTGAAACTGATTGCTCAACGGTAATCGTTAGAAACCGCTACAAAGCTGATTGCTTCGCCACTTTGCTATGCTGTTAGCTTGCTAAGTTTATTGATTTCACGATGTCTATCCGTCTGTCCGTCTGTCCGTCGGTCCCACGATTATCTCGAGAACGGTTTCTAATTTTCAAATTCTGTTTTCAGCAATCGATTACTGATCACCCAGGCATCTGAATCTCCTATTTTGAAACTGATTGCTCAACGGCAACCATTAGAAACCGCTACAAAGCTGATTGCTTCGCCACTTTGCTATGTTGTTAGCTTGCTAGGTTTATTCTATATAAGCTTAAAATACTTGTATTGTTGTTCACGATAAAAGCCCAATGGCGGGTCCAACATTACGACTTTCCGAAGTTTCAGTTCGCATAGTTAACCTACGGCTTCTATTAGTCCAAGTTATATTTTTTAATAGTCATCATCATCATTACAGCCTTTCATAAGTCCACTGCTGAACATAGGCCTCCCCCAAGGAATGCCACAAAGCACGGTCCTGAGCCACCTGAATCCATCGACTTCCTGCATGTCTTACTAGGTCATCACTCCATCTCGTGGGGGTTCGCCCTACAATTCACCTACCGGTACGAGGCTGCCACTCGAGAACCTTTCTTCCCGTTCGGTTGTCGGTTCTTCGAGCTATATGGCCGACCCACTGCCACTTCAGCTTACTAATCCGTTGGGCTATAACAGTTGATCTGGTTCTACTGCGGATATCCCCATTTCTAAGTTTATCACGCAGAGATAGATTTTTATAACAGTAATGATGAAAAATAACCAAAGAGTCAATCTGACTGCAAGTGGATGACGTGACCCATAGACATCTAGATATATCCTCGGTTAAGAATCAAAATGCAGATGTGTTGTCATCCTTGGTCATGTAGATCTTGTAGATAGAATACCTCGTTTCCGGTAAAAAAGGGTCTCTGTTTCTCTACACTCACTATAGGATACAGAATTAATCCGCTATTTCACGCTGGAATTCTGTTACATTGTAGCCTTTCTCCAGTCGAGCCGATCCATGCATGCTATATCCATAATATTCAGCATGGCTCCACCACTTAACTATAAATACTCTACAATTATTTCTATAAGTTATTGTTTAGTGCTCGATTGTAACTCTTAAAATAAGTTATACAGTTAGCGTTTCTAACGTACAAGGAAGCAAGCTAACTGTGAACTTAATTAGCTAGTATTATACATTTTATTTCAAAATCGACAAATAAAGCAAAGAAGCTTAACTAACAAAGGGTACCCTCAACAAATTTCTGCTCGTATTTATCAGGATTGGTCAAAGAATTAATTAATGAAGCACACACAAATGTCGTTAGATGGAAGCGAAGGCGTTTTCTACGAAAAGCTCGCGGATGGCCAAGAATTGTACTCTCGAGAGTAATTTCAAACAAGAATTAAGGTGTAGTGTACAAATATACAGTACACTTATTTATTTTTCCCCCGCGACTTTTTTGTTAATACCATAGCGGAATTAAAATGCTTTAATTACTTTATCCTGATTAAATATAGAATGATGTTTTAGAATGTGTTTTAAATATAGAAAAAAAATATTCAATATAGACTATTAGTAATATTTATCGTTAGTAATTTTAAACTTTAAATAAACACTAGCTTAAAAATATTTCTATCCTGGAAAGAACCAGTAAGAAGTTCACCGGAAATTTTTAAAACCAACAGTTTCAAATAATGTCAACGGAAATGAGCCTACTGAAAACTTGTACTGTGTCAAGGGTTGAGGCAAGGTTTTAAAAGTAATTGACTTTTAAAAGCGACCTAACCTCGTGGTTCAATTTCAACAACAGTTTTACGTTAGCATATAAACGTTTATTTTTATTAGTTTCTGTAGAGAATCAGCAATTTCAGTTACGTTGATACTTAACAAATTTATCCGTAATTGTAGAAGGTGATCGCGTTTTTTTTAATTCGTGACAAACATAGAGATATTAATTACAGAGTTAGGTCCTAACCACCATATTGGCCGTGGAATATGAGAATCCATTACTCTATTAGATCATTCAAGTGTAGTAAAAGGAGACTAGAGAATTATTTGTTTCTTTGTTTAACCTTACACACGAGGATTTTTTCCAGTATCGTTGGCAGTTTACGTACATAAATTTTACAAGGACAGCTATCCAAACCCGGAACAATTATTTTTAGGCCATACAAATACATGTTTTGTGCGAGATTCGAACCCGCGACCCTCAGCGCTGCAATTCATTGCTATGCTACTGCGCCACAGAGCTGTTAAATTAAATATCTGTAAGATCTTGTGTCTTTCGATTAGAATAGAATAGAATATTTTTTTATTCAAAATTAATTACAAGAAATTCTTACTGATAGTCAGTTTTTTACTTTCGAAAAAATTCTCCGTCCTGGGAAGAACCTGCAAGAAACCTAGCGAGACTTTTTTAAATAAATTTTACAATATATATGACTACAAACTATTTACAAAATTTCTTTTAGAAACAGCTTGGAAGCGACCATCTCATTCCCAGGGCTTTATTATCAACCATGTATTCCTTTATATAATAATGACCGTTTTTATACAGATTTTGTTTAATTACATATTTAAACTTGGTAATAGAGATATCTTGTATATTTTTAGGACTTTTTTGAAATAGCGTATACATTGCCCCAAGAATGAATTACTCACTCTGTGGAGTCGAGAGACCTTAATTAGACCTTAAGAAGAGAGAGATTAATGTCAGTACAAATGTCTGGTATTTAAACTGACTTGACTTAACTACCTTGTTGGTTTAGTAATCTTCAGGTTCAAATCCCGGCTTGGGCTAAAATCAGTTATTGGCTTTTTCTGTCAAGAAACTCTCAATATCAGGCAGGAGTCAAGAAGTTGGCAGTGTTTTAGCCGCGTTACAAAGTCAAAGGCAAAGTCAGAGCACATTGGCAGAATTGGCGAGAAACTAGTTCGCCTCCTTTCGGGAACACGTGCATTCTAGTCTCTCGCCAAGGCTGTCAAAGGGAACTTCTGTCAGCCATCTCTGCCATCTCTGCACAGGGTGGACGTCTCACTGGCTCATGACGCAAAGGAGAAAGCCAATCTGCTAGGCTCTCTTTTTGCTCCCAACTCGACTCTAGATGACGATGAGAACACACCGCCGAACGTCCCGCGGTGTGAGTGCTCCATGCGGGAAGTGCTGTTTACACAGCGCTTGGTGCGTAAAGCACTCCTCTCTCTGGACGGCAACAAGTCGAGTGGGCCTGATAGAGTCCCACCTATTGTGCTGAAGACGTGTGCTCCGGAGTTGGCGCCGGTTTTAACGCGTCTTTTTCGGTAGTCCTACTCCCTAGGCGTAGTCCCGGACTCATGGAAGACAGCTTTGGTGCACCCGATCCCTAAAAAAGGCAACCGCTCAGATCCGTCCACCTACAGGCCTATCGCCATCACTTCCTTCTTCTCCAAAGTAATGGAAACGATTATTAACAGCCAGCACATGCGGTATCTTGAGGATCACCAGCTGATTAGTGACCGCAAGTACGGCTTCCGTCGAGGTCGCTCAGCTGGTGATCTTCTGGTCTACCTGACCCATAGATGGGCGGAGGCAGTGGAGTCCAAGAGGGAGGCGTTGGCCGTTAGTTTGGACTTAGCGAAGGCTTTCGATCGGTTTTGGCATTAAGCGCTTCTTTCAAAGCTGCCTTCCTATAGGCTTCCCGAGAAATTGTGCAATTGGATCAGCAGCTTTCTTGCAGATCGGAGCATCAAAGTCATAGTAGACGGTGCATGCTCCGATTACAAGCCCATTACCGCGGGTGTTCCACATGGTTGCGTGCAATCACCAACGCTGTTTCTTCTGCATATCAAAGATATGTTGCAAACCAGTAACATTCATTGCTATGCAGACGACAGCACTGGTGATGCTTTATACACCAGCCGTGCCAATATTTCTCGGGAAAAAGTCGCCGAGTACCGGAACAAATTTGTGTCTGAAGTTTAGACTTTGTTAAACAAAGTCTCAGACTGGGGGCGACTAAATCTAATCCAGTTCAATCCCCAGAAGACACAAGTTTGCGCGTTTACCGCTAAAAAGATTCCCTTTGTCGTATCTCCTCAGTTTCAAGGCACTCCCCTTGTTGCTTCAGCCAGTATCGGTATCCTTGGTGTCGACATATCGAGTGACGTGCAGTTTCGTGGTCACTTGGAAGAGAAGGCCAAATTGGCCTCTAAAAAGCTTGGCGTGCCCAGCAAAGCGGGACAGTGTTTCATGCGGGCACACCGCTTGCAACTTTTCAAGGCGCAGGTTCGGCCTCACATGGAATATTGTTCCCATATCTGGGCAGGGGCCCCCCAGTGCCAGCTCCTTCCACTTGACCGCATCCAGCGCAGAGCGGTTCGAATCGTCGACGACCGAGTTTTTTCCCATCGGCTTGACTCACTGGCATTGCGTAGAGAGGTTGCATCTCTTTGCGTATTTTATCGCATCTATCACGGGGAGTGCTCTGAGGAATTGTTCGGACTAATTCCAGCCGCTCAATTTCACCATCGCACATCGCGACAGAACTTGCGATACCATCCATAGCATCTAGATGATTGGCGGTCCACCACTGTGCAATTCAGAAGAAGTTTTCTCCCTTGTACAACTTCCTTGTGGAATCGATTACCACCAGCGTTTTTTCCTGACCGATACGACTTAGGGACCTTCAAGAAAAGAGCCTACTCCTTTTTAAAAGGCCGGCAACGCATGTGCGATTCCCCTGGTGTAGCAGTTGTTCATGGGCGGCGGTAGTCACTTACCATCAGGTGAGCCGCATGCTCGTTTGCCCCTCTCCTATAAAAAAAAATCAATTGGTGTTTAGTAGAGAATAAATGTGTCTAAGATTTATATATATCATCCAATTACCATCAAATGGACTTGTGCTTTATATAAGTACACCGAATCACTTAAAATTCTATTAAAATTTGCCTGAGCATCTTCATTTTGTCTGGCTTAATGCACATGTTTTAATCACCAGGCGGCGTTGTTATCGCGGAAAATGTGAGTTAGTGTAGATAGCCTGTGATGGTAAAGATGTGAATTTTCATCCAGTTGAACCGTAGACGTGAGAAGGGAAGTTTGTGCCCTTTTCGTCGCAACCTCGCGGTTATTTCGTACGTTTTAATTCGAAAGTATCTCTTAGTTAAGTGATTTGTGTTTGTGTTCAATTAAAGTAATGTTGTTTAAGATTCAATACTTTTTATGTATGCTTCTCAGTGGTAAGTAATTATAAAGATAAAGCCCTTATAATTTTTTGTCCGTATTTATTGCCAATTAAACTTAATTGGTTATTGCAAACGGTATAATAAAATATTAGGAAAATCTTATTATTTATTCGTGTTTATTACATACGTCGCTCTATAAAGGGCTATGGTTTATAAATTACTTTGTTGTGTACAAAAGAGTTAAAAATGTGGTCTGCGTATTTGAATAATGTGATGTGATTTGCTATACCTATATATATATATATATATATATATATATATATATATATATATATATATATATATATGAAGAGAAAAAATTATATGAAAGTATAATATAAACTACATATACAAAATACAAAACAAAAGTCATTTGTCGAAGTTTTTTTTTTCTTAATAAAGTTCAAGCTTGTGCTGGATGATGCTGATCTTAAATCTTAAAACGAAAGCGACAAAATTCTGTGTAATCTATATTGTTGTTTACAACTTTGATATGAGTTCAAAAAAAATTAAAAACATTTTGCCTTTTTCCCTATGTAATAAGTCCTTTAATTACAATATTTTCTAAGGTGATTTTCAAGACTGTTAACTGTAGATAAAAATTGTCTTTGTATTTATTTTCTTTGCCTCTCATTATATACCCGTTTAAGATATTGCAATATAAGAAATAAGAGCATTCAAATTAACAATTATTTCAATTAAAAAATTAGTTCAAATTTAAGTCTTACAGTTTAACAGATAGTTATTACTGGAACGAAGGAGTCTGCAGAATGACGATGATTTCTCATTAGAAATGATATTACTTACCTTGTTAAACATTTTATGAAATAATTATCAGCGCGTAATGAGTAATGAGTGAATTAACATTCGGCATTGAAATCTACATATAAACACTCACGCCTGTCACCCAAAAGGGTAAGCGGAGAATACGGACTTCCATTTGGCACAATCCTCACACATCTCTCTTACCTCCTTTACATCCATATACCTTAGATGTATACGATACGTAGGTATATGTTCGATGTATGAAAATAACATTTAGATAAATTACAATAAATATATTTATATACTAAATAATGTAATAACATAAAAAATCTTTCTACTTAGTCTCATTACTCAATCATTCAACACTGACTTTCAAAAGACCACTGTTGAAAATAGGCCTTCCTAGATTACCTCATAAGGGATATGTGCCATTGTTGCCAGAGTAGGCAGTAGATTGGGACCACAGATTATTTGCTATTTTAAATTTTATCAGTAAGATGCTGCTGCCCATTTCCTTTATAAAATAATTATCTTGAATAATTTTGTTGTGATTTATGAGTGAATTCAAATTCAATAATTAAAACGTTAAATGTATAGAAATAAAAAATTAATGAATTCCAACCTAATGTTAATAGTTTCTTTTAACCGACTTAGACGAACACTATTAAATCAATATAACTTAATTATTAGACGTTCTGCAAAGTGACTATTACTCCGGCCTAACTTCTGAATACGGAAACCCGTCGACTAAGCAGGTCGTTTATAGTACTTCAAGTGATACTTTTTACTATTTTAACCCAATTGCATACGATATTTCGCATTTCTCATTTTAAAAAACGTTACCCCCCGTCATACTAGGATTGTATCTTGTATCGTGAAGGCAGTTTACATACATAAATTACACATGGACACATATAGACTCGGAACGATTATTTCATTAACCATACAAAAACTTGTTCCGTGAGGAATTCAAATCTCGGGCATTTTGCGCTGAAACTGAATGTTAAGTTGTTGCACCACGGCACCGTCGATTACTACTTATTAATAATACACTTACGTTATTTTAAGATTGAACGTAGATTTTAACGCGAAGTCAGGTTTATTGGTAGTATTGCCATAATAAATACCTGGTGTATTGGTTGTATGATTGTTCAAAAAGTTGAACAAATGTCTTATACCTGCGAAGTTGCTATAGCCTATTGATAGTTACATCTATCAATTATATTGTTATTAATTTTAATGTGTAGAGAACTGAACAACCTTTTTACTTGAAATGAGGAGTTCCATTTTATTCCACAGGGTGAAAATGCATCTGCATTCCGCTTCTTTTAATCGAGGATAGATATAAATGTCTATGAGCCACAGCATCCACATACCATCAGCTGTACTGTGTGCTGGTTTGTCACCATTGTTATATAAAAAGACAGTAGTAATATGCCGCAATGTAGTGTATACAATGACAATATTGTTAGTTCATAAACGTCAGAAAATTTTTAGTTCGTATAAATCCTTTCCTGAATAGGATTCCGTATAGGGACGTACCACTTTTTTACCTACTTTTGTCACTAAGCGATAGTGCATCTACTATTGTGATGGTTGACAGGGGGAATAAAATACTGTGTTACATGGTTTGAGGAAACCTATCATAGTATTCAGGTAATTAAACTGAAGGCTATGATGCTGCTATGTTCAGAACTGCTGCTATAATCAGAGAAGCCTTTTCCTGGAATCGATGCATTTCATCACAGTCCTGCTGATAATGCATCTGCATTTTGATTCTTAAAAGAGGAAATATGTAGATGTCAATGGGATACAACATTCACTTACCATTGGGTGAACAATGTACTCGTCTATCAAAAAAAACCATAATAAATTTATTAACAGTACCATTATCCCAGTGTCTTGTTGACAATTAAAACTGCTCTAATCAGCGTTACTAAACTTCGCACATGCCATACGCATAACTGAAACTTTCAAATTTTGCAACAAGTGTGGCTGGCTGTTAAAACTTTGTACTTTGTTTATTTTGATGTTCGCCAAAAAAACTGATACTGTATGGTAAAGTGCAAATGTGTGCTTAAACTTTGTTCATATACGCAAATTCCTGGGGTTCACTTAGCGACTTTATAATATCTATTTGCGTATTTGCAGCTATTTGAAGCTAAGTCTGGATCAGTCTTTAGAGTAATTCTACCACCGCGCGTGACTCGGCGTTGCTCTAAGAACGCATTAAAATTCATGTTCTTATTATTTTTAATTTTTATTTCTAACTCAAACAATTAATTAAACATTTTATTAATTTATTTATAGTCAACACAATTGAACAAAAAGCTTTATTAATCAAAATATAAACAAAAATACAAAGCAAAATAAAAAAGTAACCACCTAAAATACTACAAGGCTGAACAATTAATTACCTTTGTTATCTAATTTAACTTTAGAACTTTAGCAACAAATATGTCCTTTATTACTCATTCTTCATTCAGTGCTTCATGTATACAGTGTGACATTTCTTCACCAACGACGTCACATTGTGACACATCTTTACCAACGACTTTACATTGTGTAACGTTAGTGTATTATATTGTTACAATAATAGTGGATAGGCATTTTTCTAAAAATAACATTTATAATATAGAATTTATAAAGTCGTCATGCTGCTATTAGTATTTTTATAGGTAGTAGAGCCATGCTGCAGCTATATTAGTAGTTTAGTTGTAGCACTAATGAGTTGCACTATCAGGGAAGGACCACGGTCTCACAGAATGCCAGCGTAAAATAGCAGCTTAACACTGCTGTGTTTCGTATGGTGAGTATTGGGAATCGGATACCCTTTTTACTGGAAAGAGGCATTCCATCTTAGTCCTCACAGGTGACAACGCACCTGCATTTTGATTCGCTACCGAGGATAAATGTATATGTCTATGGGCCACAGCAACCACTTACCATCAGATGGACTGTGTGTTCGTTTATCATCCTATCATATAAAAAAACGTTCAAGAAGTATTGATACTATTCATTCTTTTTTATCTTCATATTATGATACGTCAGTGTATTATATTATTGTAGTAATAGTGGATAGGTATAATTCTAAAAAGGAAATTAATTTAACATTTATAATACGGCAATGCTATAACATCATTTAAAATACTTTTTTGACACAATTTTCTTGATTTAAATATGCTTGCAAACTAACATGTCGAAGAAGTGGTGAAAGATTGTTCAAGCATTTGGTTATCAAGTAACGAAAACTGCCTCTTAAGTCAATAGTAACATGTTATAGAATAGGTAGCAAATAATTCAAATCACGCGTTTTATGAACATTTTGTCACTAGATCAGGTAAGCTTTTTATAGAGATACTAAGGCAACTGAGTAAGTGGAAGCACTTGAGTATTTCGAATGTGTGTTTCGCAAGGATACGGAATAAATGGGGCCCTTGACACTATTTTGGGAAGACAGAATGTATAAAAAAGGTACTTATGGTAGTATACAATACTGTGCTAGTCTCTATCTTAATGTGTCGAAGCGAAAGTAGAGAGTAACAGAAGAGGAATGAGAGAAGGATGAATGCTTTAGAAATGCGATCATTAAGGAATTCTGTTATCAGTGACTTTGAATGACAGGGATGATAAATTATGTTATCAGGATTCAAAAAGGAATGCTTTGTCGCTTCGGTCACGTAGAAAAAATTTATGAAGAAAGAGTAATAAAGCAAATTTATTATGCAGTAGTGAGTGGCAGAGTCAACAAGAGACGCCCTACGTGAAAGTTTATTAATGGCGATATCTTTAAGATGCACCAAATTAAGCATATCCTTAACCGACGAGCATGTATGCGCAAGCATATGAACGTAAAGGATGTTATGGAAGTGAAGTATCTGAAAAATTATGAATGGAAGTGCCTAGTTTTTGTCTACTCCTACGGGTGAGTGTTTATGTTAGGTTACTCAGGCGAAAATTTAACCTTAAGTAGCCTGAATACAAGAAAGTCAAGTGCAATTTAAAGCGTTTCACATTAATTGAGCAAATTAATTTCTGAAGACATGACGAAACATGATCCTTCAGTGGTATATTAAAGCAATAGCGAGAACTTCTGTTTAAGTGCCTGGTTTTCAAACTATAACCATTAGGTCTGTGTGAACATTTGTCACCCCTATTCTTAAATAAAACTAAATTAAATGCAAACATCTTGTTTGGTATTGTTCTTCCTAATACAAATTTTATATTATTTAGAAAGTTAAAAATTGTTAATATGTAAAGGAGGTGACTTATAATCAAAAACAACTCAAGGTTTCCAACATTTAGCATAACGATCATCCAAATAAAGAGTAACGTCAAAGTAAGACTTGACAATGGTAGTACTGTTATTGCAATCTGCTTACAAAGTTTATCGATTATGATAATCATCTTTAGAATATTTCCACGTCTAGCGGTAGATTGTTCACAGACTTACAATGATCCGACAAACTAGTAGTATAACATACTAGAATAAGAAAAATCTGAAGCATTATACGCTTAAAAATAATAAATGCATATATACATTTAATCATAAAATAAGATCAGAGCGTTTATTTTATAACAAGTTATAAATTCCACGCTTCTAACTAAGACAAAGCAGCCACCCATGACAACATTTTCAGCGAAAATTTGAGAAGAATTCTTCTTTAATTTCCGCGGCATTCGTAGTGCTTATGCAAGCGTCCACGATGACAAATGTGTGCCTTCTGGAGAGCGCAATGAAAATAATTTAGCTGCTTTCGTACATAATAAGCCTCCTTCGTCATCCTAACCGAAGTTTCGTCTGAAACTCGACAAATAATTCTTCTGTTTTTCAATTTAAATGATTATTATCAGTATGAATTGCGATTTTTTGTAAAGTGGCTATGCGCGAAATCCCTTTTTGAAGCAACAAATATTTTCTTATGCTATATTGGGATTTGCACTATCGGAAGCTATGGGCCTGTTTTGTTTAATGATAGCATTCTTGATGCTATTTGTTTCCTAGTTTTAAATGTACAATGTATAAATTTTGTTGGCTTTTTATGGATCTATGCATGGGTGCGGGTATCGGAACAGTATTCGGTTCTCTCATCATAGGTTATGCCAGGAACCAATCCCTCAAGCAGCAGCTGTTCTCATACGCCATCTTGGGTTTCGCCCTTTCAGAGGCTATGGGTTTCTTCTGTCTTATGATGGCCTTTTTATTGCTGTTTGCTTTCTAAGCCATTTACTTTTAAGAACACTACTGCCATCCAACATAATGAGGTTTCAGTGTATACTATCTGGAGTGGACGGCCATGGAATCGACTGAGTGGAAACCTCACCCTCATAGTGGTGTAAGGACTGTGTAATAGTGTTACACATACTAGTGCGACATCAGAAATGCAATTTATTATTTATGTAGTATAAAAATCTGCAAATAAAGTTAATTAATCACTTTTCCAAAAATGAATTTAAAGAATTTGTATTATGCAAAATATTCAAAAATGATCCGAAGATTTTTGATTAAAATTAATGAGGTATGCAATATTTATTAGTGTCACTTGTGATATATTAATAGCATAGCAACTACTGCACTATCCAAATGTGTGTGACGATTATAACAAATTATGAAAACTTTAAGAAGGTTTAATTTTTTCAACGATGATGATGTTTGGCCTTATGTCCGTTTGTACCTCAAATGATTTGGTTAAAACGGTAAAGTAGCCGTTGGATTCGAGTCAGAATTTGTTACCATTAGTTGTAGTTACATGACTTAGCTCAGAGTATTTCAAGTAGAGACTAGTTACGTCGGCGAGTTGTATAAGTGGCTATCTGTTTTGGCTGCCGCTTACTTAGCGGTCAGCCACCGCAGAGTCCACTACGCCTGAGTTTGTCTCGTGTAGAGGCGAAACACGTGTCGTATTTTCCTCGGAGGTGTGTCTTGCCTAGTGTAGTGGTGCTGGGAGTAGCGATGCTGGGATTAGTGGTGACGGGGATAGTGCACGCAATTGAGGGAGGGCGGGAGGTGCTCCTCATACTAGGTAGACACATAATTTTATTTTAAAGCGCGGATGTTTGGGAAGTAAATTTTTTAAAAGCTTTTATAAAGTAAATTTTACCAAATTTAGTATAATGTATTTCCACAAAGTAACGCCTGATTTCATTAATTAATTGTTTGTATATTATTGTTTTCAACATAAACGAAAACCTCCTTTTCAACAACCATTTTAATAATGTGATTTGTTATACCTATATGTGGGATCGTCGAAGAAAAGAATGGTCGAATTAAACACAAAATCTTTAATAAAACTGCTTAGCTCTTTGACAATGTTTTTCCTCGTAACCACCGACTGCCTCCGCTTGTCATGACATGACTTAAAAAAAAAACATAAACACAGATTAAAAATAAGTTTTCTCCCACACGGCCGTCCTGATCATTCATCTGACTCAGATGAATATTCATCTACTTCTTCATCGACCCATGGCTTCATGAGATCAGCCGAGGTTGTTGTGTTTATGGGCCCTTCGCATTCACCAACTTTTCTTACAGCGTACCTTTCATGATGCTTTTTGGCTGTCACTGCGTAAGGTCCTAGATTCTTAGGATACAATTTACTTCCTTGAGTAAAATGTTCGTTTAATAGCAACTAAATCATCAACTTTGTATTCGGTAGCCTTTTTTCTTTTTCTATTATAATTTTTAACATTCTCTTCTTGCATCTTTTGTATTGACTCTTTTGCCTTTAATCTTAGTTCATTCCTTTGCTCATTATAGTTCTTAATTTCTTCTTCTTCTATTAATTTCATAATTTCTTCATTCTCATCTTTTATTTTGGTTCCAAAAAGTAACTCGAATGGAGTCATTCCAATACTTCTTTGCCATGTACTATTCAGACAGCGTTGCACTTTGGAAACTTGTTTATACCACTTTGTCGGATCATCAGCGCTCAATTTACTTATAACACTTATTATGATTTGGTGGATTCTTTCTACTTGCCCGTTTCCGCGGGGTTGTCCTGTAGTAATTGTATAATGAATTATGCCTTCTTGTTCACAATAGTCTTGAAAGTCTTTTGAAGTAAATGCGGCGTTACGATCGGAAAAAATCCTTTGAGGGGACCCAAAGGTTTGTTGTTGCACTCTCAGTTTGTCCAACGTTTCATCTGTGGACAAAGATTTTGAAGGATAGATCCAAGTAAATTTGGTAAAGCCATCAACTACCGTAAAAATGTACTTATAATTTTTATTAGTAGATGTCAATGGACCAAGATGATCAATATGATACGTCGACAACGGGATATCACCTTTGTCAAATGGATGTAAGAATCCTTCTTTCTTTCCCTTTTTCTGTTCAATCAGAATACATTCTACACAATTATCTATAACTTTTCTAATCTTCTCCTTCAGATTCTCAACATAATACTCTCGACTCACAAGCTCTTCTGTTTTTCTAACTCCAAAATGTCCATAATCATGCTTCTTCCTTATTATTTCGTTCTGCATTTTCTTTGGAACTACAATAGGTTTCGTACCATCTTTGTCTTTGCATAATATTCCTCTTTACATAATATAGTCTTGATAGGGTTCTTTTTCTAAAATTTTCTTTAACAGACTGATATGAGGGTCGTCGTCTTGAGCTCTCTTCAAGCGGGCAGCAGCTTCGGTAAGTATCAAGCAGACAGGGTTTCGGCTTAGTGCGTCAGCATGTTTAAGTCTTGATCCTGACCTGTGTTCTATCTCATAATTATACTCTTCTAGGAGCAGAGCCCATCGAGCAACACGTGGAGGTAATTCTTTCTACTGTAATGTTTTAGTAAGAGCAGAGCAATCTGTTATGATTTTAAAACGAATTCCTAGTAGATAGACACGGAATTTCTTGACAGCTTCAACAATCGCTAGTATTTGCAAGTAATAGCTGTGATACTTTCTTTCAGCGGGTGTCGTTTTTTTGCTCATGTAGTAGACTGGATGCATTTGATTATCTGTAGGACTTTTCTGTAACAGAACGGCGCCATAGCCTTCTGCGCTAGCATCTGTGTGTAGTTCTGTTTCTAGCTCTGGATCGTAAATCCGTAACACAGGTGAACTACACAATGTTCTTTTCAATTCATTGAAAGCCATTTTGCACTCTTCATCAAAATTGAATTCAACGTCTTTCTTCAATAAATTGGTAAGTGGTTTGCAATTATAGAATAATTTTTGATGAATTTTCTAAAATAACCAGACAGTCCTAAAAAAGACTGTAAAGACTTGGTGTTATGAGGGGTTTTAAATCTTGATACGGCTGAAATCTTTTCTTTTGACGGGCGTAATTCATTATTCCGTATTATATAGCCTAAATATTCTATCTCCCTCTTCATGAAGTGGCATTTCTTCCAGTTAAATAAAAGACCGTACTCTTCAGCTCTTTTGAACACTTTTACCAGCTTGTCCTATCCTACTTCTTCTGACTCCGAGGGTAAAATCAAATCATCCAAGTAGGCAAGGACAGTACCGTCAGAAATAAGATCTTGAAAGACATGGTTGACATATCTTTGGAATACTGACGGCGCCGTACAAAGACCGAACGGCATTTTCATGAATTCATACTGCCCTTGTGGAGTTACAAAGGCCGTAAACTCCTGCTTTCTTCATGCACATTCACATGCATAAATCCGTTCTTCAAATCTAAAGTCGTGAAAATTTTTGCACCCTTCAATCTGTCAGTCTGATCTTCTAAAGAGGTAATGGGAATCGGTCCTTTCACTATTCTTTTATTCAACTTTCTATAATCTATACAAAGTCTGTATGTTCCATCTTTCTTTTTAGCTAGAACTACAGGGCTTGCAAAATCTGATTTGCTGGGTCGTATAATCTTTTGGTCTAGCCATTCTTTTATTTGATCATCAACAACTTTCATTTCCAGTGGTGACAATCGACGTGGATTTTGATGGATCGGGTCTTCTTTGGTAAGTATTATCTTCATCTCAACGTTACTTTCCTTCTTTTTAGCATCAGTTTTATATTCTTCAATTAGTTTTGTAATCTTATCTGCAATTTCTTTATTTTCAGGGTAATGTTCATCACAAATAGTGTTCTTCTCTTCTGCCAGTAGTGTAAGGTAAGAAATCTTTTCAAGGAAAATACCATCACGAGTAAAATTGATTTCAAAATCTTTGAGGATAGGATTTCCAAGAATGACACTGACTGGTATAGCATAATCTTGTACTACGTGAAATTCCAATCAGCATAATAATCATCAATCAAAACCTTAACTTTCAGAAGTCCTTCAGTATTTAGTTCTTTTCCAGCAATTCCAGTTAGGTGTATTGATTTTTTTTGTCATAGATAACTTTTTCTGTCATAAATTTTTCAACTTCAGATAACTTTATCAAATTCACGTCACTCCCAGTGTCAATTAATGCTGTAATTTCGACATCATTTACCTTTATCTTCTTATATGGAGTTTCTAATTCTTTGTCTTCTTTATCAGTCTTAGTTTTTGTTTCAGTCAGTTGAATTTTTAAAATCTTTTTACCTTTGTTATTACACTGAGTTCCCTTATGCCCCAAATTCATTGCATCGGAAGCACTTAATACCCTTCGTGCAGGTCGGGGCTTGATGATCTAGGTCCCCGCAATTAAAACATCGCTTTATTTATTATTCTTTGCAAATGGAGTAGATACACTGGGTCGAGTTTGGGTCTTTTCTTTAATACTTTTGTAAATATCTAATTTCTTTCTAAATTCTTTAAGGTTTGACGCTCCGTACAAATAGATTTATTAGATTTGCTGTCTTGGATACCATCAATAACGTACTTACATAAGTGCTTCATCTTCGATGTTTCCATATAATGCACATTCTTTCATATGGAGAAAATACTGCTGGTAAGTTTCATCTTTCTTCATTTTTCTTGCGCTTAGTTTTTTATGTATGGCAGCACTATTCAGTTTAGATCCAAATTCATCTTCGAGTTCTTGTTTTAATTTTTTATAATCTTTTACCCCTTCAATCTTTTTCCCTTCCCTCCGGATCACTGTACAGTACAGACGTGTTTATAGTGAATCGTCTTTAAAATATTAATTAATATTGATTTAGAAAAAATAACACTAAATTATCGAATACTAGGCGCGCATGAAGTAATCCTAAGTTAACAGCGTAAGAAGGACAACATAATAATTTATCTCCGTGAACCCTGTTACGTGAGTAATTAGCGAATATGATTGCCCGCTGAGATAAAACCCCGCCCCTATATACTAACGGAAATAAGATTTGCGCACGCTGCTTTGGTGTAGCGCCCACCACGCGCCACTAATGTGCCCGCCCAAATAGTGCTTACATACACGCTAAAGGCGGTGCTCGTTGGACTACACCGATCACAAGTACCAGGGCATCAGAAGCACACATAAAAGTATACGTATTCGCTGCGCCGATTTTGTACTATTATATACTTATTATAATCATAAGAAACCCTAAAACTCCTACTTTATAAACATGCCACTTAAGCGAACTCCACCACAAATAGCAACCTCGACGGAACCCAGGGAACCACAATATCATGGTGGCTCCGAACCCAACATTTCTACCTATAAAGAAGATTCTGATCTAAGAGATTTCTCCACTAACATGAGTACGCGTGCTACTAAACGTAAACATGATCAAGACTTCAAAGAGGAACTACAGGCATTTAAAGAAGATATCCTTAGCACCCTGAACTCTTGGAAGGATTCTCAAGAAAATAAGATGGAGGACTATTCTTCAGACTATAAACGAGCTTCGTAACGAATATAAAGAAATACACACAAGCGTACAATTTATTAGCAGTAAATATGATGAGGTAAGGGAGAAAATTGCTGTACTAGATACAGAAAAACGAGAACAACTAAAATATATTCGCGACCTCGAAAATAAGAGAAATCCATGGAGAGAACTCAAAAATGTTCCACTATAGAAATTCGGAATATACCAAAACTACAAAAGACGGAAACAGCGGACGATTTAATTAACATAGTCCAAAATATTGGTAATTTATTAAATGTAGAAATACAAAAGCAAGGGATAAGAGATATATTTAGGGTAAATACTAAGGCAGATAACTATAAGCCTATAATTGTCGAGTTCACCAACAAAATATCAAAGGATAAAGTGATCTCAGCAGTAAAATCATTTAATAAGGAAAAACGCAAATAATAAATTAAATACTACCCACTTAAAAATTAATCAGTCTTGTACACCAATATATGTAACAGAAACCTTGACAGCGAACGCTAGAAAGCTGTTTTACATGAGTAGAGAATTTGCAAAGGAACATAAATACACGTTCTGCTGGGTTTCGTTTGGACGCATATACTTAAGAAAAGAAGAAGGTATGAAACAAATTCGTATTGATTGCGAAGCTGATCTGCAAAAACTCAGAGAAAAATGACTATTAGTCTTAATTTTTTGCATGCTTAAGTTAATATTTACAGTAGAAAGTAAGCTTAATTTTATAAAATCTAGTAATACTATATTCTATCTTTTCACAGGCCGGTTACTACATTTTGAAAAGCAAAATTATTTTCTTATGTACAATATAACAAAATACTACTACTACTACTACCACTACACACCACACAATGTTACACATCTTTTTATATATATCTCACTAAAATATATAATCTATAAACATTTACATAGTGTAAAGCAAGTGTTCATTTCAAAACGATTTCGAACTGTTATTTATGCTGTTATAATTAGTGTACCATTTTTATGACACTTTGACGTTTGCTACTAATTACCAAATTGCAAATAAAAAAAAACGGCAAAGATATGAAACTAAGTATTTATACAATTAAAATGCAATCCCTTTAATAATAATATTATATCTGACTTGGATAAAAATCAAGCCAACTGTACTCTGATTGACGATGTGTCGCAGTGCTCACAACTTTTGCAATGTGATGATGGTTCCGAATCTTTTTGCATCCTTACTGCAAATATACGTAGTATAAACCGCAACTTCGATCTGTTATTAGCTTTTTTATCAACACTTGATAAAACAATAGATATGATAGTTTTAACCGAATGCTGGTCAAGAAAGGATATCCCTCCCCCCAAATATAACCGATTACAGTGTTTATTACTCTAAAAACCTTTTAAACCAGAACGATGGCATAGTGGTATATGTTCGTAAGGTCTTTACAGTTATCGCCTCTGAACCTGTTTTAATAGAGGGTAACTGCCTTCTACTTAATGTTGATGGGTTTTCGATCATCTGTTCATATCGACCACCTTGTTACGCTAACCCTCGACGATATCTAGAATCCTTAGATAGCTTATTACAAAAATACTCTAGCAGAAATGTCATATTTACAGGTGATATAAACATTAATACGATGTCTTTTGACATTCACAATAATCATCTACACGAATATCTGTGCATATTAGCTACTCATGGCTTAGAACAAGGTGTTACACACCCAACGAGGCTTAACAACTGTCTCGATCACTTTATGATAAAGACGACTGAAAAATGGCAAACCATGGTTTTTCCACCATTAACAGATCACAGTCCTATCCTGTTACAAATAAAAAATACTCGATTGTCGAAGACAAAAAACATACACACCAAACAGGTTTTAGACTACACCCGAGCGTTAAATAATCTAAGTGTCACAGACTGGTCAAACTATTTTATGTTGCGTGATGTAAATCAAACTGCGGAACATCTTGTCAAAACTGTTACAAATATCATTAACGAGTGCACAAGCACTAGGTACATATCCAAAAAGAAAGCACCTCTTAAGCCTTGGATTACGATAGGCGTTGTGATGTGAGATCAATTCGCAAAAGAGATAAGTTGCATAAAAAGGCCAAACTACGACCGAATGATGATACAATTAACACATATATAAAATATAGGAACACTTGCAATAAAATAATAAAATCTTTGAAGCAGCAGTATTATCAAAGGGAACTAATAAAAAGTGAGAAAAATATTAAAAAGACCTGGAATGTGATAAAGGACATATGCAATATGAAAACGAAAAACGAAGTGCCCCCAGAGTTGCTTAAAATTGGGAGCACTACAAAAGAATCACTAAACAAAATTAATACCTACTTTACAACTATTGGTAAAAGTCTGGCGGATATTATCCTACAGAAACTCAAAAAAACGGAGCTCGAATTAGCAAGGCAAGCATCTGTGCAATCAAACTCCCAGCTTCACTCTATGTCTTTCGCACCCACAGACCCTTATGAAATTAATAAATTAATAAATAAACTAAAATTTGATAGTGCACCAGGTTATGACGGCATTCCCACTAATTTTGTTAAACTAGCAAAGGAGTACCTTGTTTATCCAATTACACACCTTTGTAACCTTAGTTTAGAACAAGGAATATTTCCTGATTTATTTAAAACGGCTATCGTGTCTCCAATTTTTAAAATGGAGGACAAACAAGATGTCTCTAACTATAGACCGATTTCTATGCTGTCTACCATGTCAAAAATTGTGGAAGGATTGGTCAACAGTAGGCTGATTAGCTATTTAGAAAAAAACAAACTGTTAACTGATTTTCAGTATGGGTTTCGCAAAGGAAGATCGACTGATGACGCCTTATTGAAGTTGACATCTTTAATTCACAAATACGTTGATAGAGGAGAGAAAGTCATTGGCGTTTTTCTTGACCTGAAAAAAGCTTTTGACACAGTATCAATTCCGATACTATTGTCAAAACTAGAGGGCTTGGGTGTCCGTGGTCATGTACACCAATGGTTCCAGAGTTACTTGGCGGGTAGACAGCAATACGTCAGAGTAAATAAAGACCTGAGTGATGCCTCAACCTGTGGATTCGGTATTCCACAAGGCAGTACATTAGGCCCGACTCTCTTCTTGGCGTATATTAATAGTCTTCCAAACGCATTAACATCCAATACGGATGTACTAATATTCGCTGATGACACAGTCTTACTATTTCATGGTAAGAGTTGGAAACAAGCCCAAATCTTTGCAGAAACCTGTTTGGAGAATGTCTCAGCCTGGTTAGAGAAGAATTTGCTCACATTAAATATTTCAAAGACCAAATACCTCTGCTTCTCGAGATCTGCAACTTCAGGTCCAGCTCAAGACTTTACTATAACACTACATTCTTTACCATGTAATGGAAAGCTCACTAACCAATGCAATTGTAGCACATTAACCAGAGCCAGATGTATCAAATATCTAGGTGTTCAAGTAGACGATAATTTGAGCTGGAAAGAACAGATCATTAGTGTCTGTTCTCGGGTTAGAAAACTTATATATATTTTCAGACAGTTAAGAATAGTCGCTAGTAAAAAAATTCTTATTCAAACTTATAAAGCGCTCTGCCAAAGTATCATTAATTATTGTGTGACGACGTGGGGTGGCGCGCCGAAAACAACAATGATTCAACTTGAACGTGTGCAAAGATCAATATTAAAGGTATTAATGCACCTACCATACCGACATCCTACTAATAAAGTCTACAAAGAGACTCAGGTACTCTCAGTTCGCAAGTTGTTTATAACTCAAGCTCTCCTGAGATACCACCGTGTAACTGCCTATTCACTACCACGAACCACTAAAAGAAAATTACGGTGCCCTATACCCATTACCAAAACTACTTTTATGCAACGACACTACAATTTCATAGCTCCATACATTTATAATAAAATTCCCACCGAGAATATTGTTAGCCTTATAACTATAAGTACCAATAGATTTAAAAAATATATACTGAAATGGCTGCAAGATCTTGATTATGTCCAAACTGAAAATCTTCTTACAATATTAAAATAAAATATAATGAATATTAAAATTCTACTATTAAAACACGCACATACACATAGATAAACATAGACACACACACTCACACACATACACACACACGCGCAAACACACACACACACACACACACACACACACACACACACACACCACATTAAACATTACCTAGCAGTAACCGCCATAAAATAATATTAATTAAGGAATAATGAATCATCTTATGTACTTACCGAATATGGACTTAGCACTAAGAATTAGAGAAGGCACTGTTTCCTGAGATACAGGTGATAACCTAGTTCAGGAGACAGAGCTCCTTTGTATCCAGAAAAATTTGGTTGCTAATAAACGTTATTTTTATTTTTTTATTTTTTTTATTTTACACCTCCGAGCGATCGTAGAAATAGTTTTGCAGTTCCACTTAGGAGTCTTTTCGCGTAAATCAGTTTTTCTACTTCAGTCCAGCTCATCAACAGTGCCGTGTCTTCAAATTCTTCAAACCATGTTGAAATCGGGTAAGAATCATCACCACTAAATGACGTCATCGACTTCTCCACATCTGCAAACGAGATATAGGATGTGGTGTCACGTGATTCTCGCTCTTCTCCATCTTTAATATCTTTTTTCGGCGGCATCTTGAAATGTTATTCTTCAAATATAAAAATCTTTACAAGTCTTCAATAGTCGTAAAATCTTCTTTAAATCATTATTTTTGTAACAATAATCTTCAATCGTAAAATCCGTAAATCGTAAATACAGTCGTGAAGCTAATCTTTATCTTCTTTACATTTCGTAAAAATTAAAAAATATATTGACGTCACGAACAACGTCCCGCAGCATTACGCTCACGCGTAGTCGGTAATGCAGTGCGATGGTAGCAACGTCCCGAAGCATTCGATGCAACTCGTATTCAAAACTTCCCGCGCGCCATCTTGGTTAGTGTTGGTAAAACAGTTCACTTCTCACAATAACTCGCCGGTATTTTGCTGATGATTTCTTCGTAAATGTTGTTAATTCTTCCACACTGATACTTCTCTGGATCCCGGACGAGCCCCCAAAATAGTTGTGGGATCGTCGAAGAAAAGAATGGTCGAATTAAACACAAAATCTTTAATAAAACTGCTTAGCTCTTTGACAATGTTTTTCCTCGTAACCACTTTTCTTTATAAAGCTCAAGCTTGTGCTGGATGATGCTGATCTTAAATCGTAAAAAGAAAACGACAAAATTCTGTGTAATCTATATTGTTGTTCTAAATTTTGATATAAGTTCAAAAAAAATTGACATATTTTGCCTTCTTCCCTGAGTAATAAGTCCTTTAATTACAATATTTTCTAAGTTGATATTCAAAAATGTTAACTGTAGAAAAATATTGTCTTTGTATTTATTTTCTTTTCCTCTCATTATATACCAGTTTAAGATAATGCAATATAAGAAACAAGAGCACAATTATTTCAATAAAAAAAATAGTTTAAATTTAAGTCTTACAGTTTAACAGTTAAACATTTTATGAAATAATTATCAGCGCGTAATGAGTAATGAGTGAATTAACATTCGGCATTGAAATCTACATATATATACATAAACACTCACGCCTGTGACCCAAAAGGGTAGGCGGAGAATACGGACTTCCATTTGGCACAATCCTCACACATCTCTCTTACCTCCTTTACATCCATATACCTTAGATGTATACGATACGTAGGTATATGTTCGATATATGAAAATAACATTTCGATAAATTACAATAAATGTATTAATATACTAAGTAATATAATAACATAAAAAAATCTTTCTACTTAGTCTCATTACTCAATCATTCAACACAGACATTCAAAAGACCACAGTTGAAAATAGGCCTTCCTAGATTACCTCATAAGGGATATGTGCCATTGTTGCCAGAGTAGGCAGTAGATTGGCACCACAGATTATTTGCTATTTGAAATTTTATCAGTAAGATGCTGCTGCCCATTTCCTTTATAAAATAATTATCTTGAATAATTTTGTTGTGATTTATGAGTGAATTCAAATTCAATAATTAAAACGTTAAATGTATAGAAATAAAAAATTAATGAATTCCAACCTAATGTTAATAGTTTTTTTTAACCGACTTAGACGAACACTATTAAATCAATATAACTTAATTATTAGACGTTCTGCAAAGTGACTATTACTCCGGTCTAACTTCTGAATACGGAAACCCGTCGACTAAGCAGGTCGTTTATAGTACTTCAAGTGATACTTTTTACTATTTTAACCCAATTGCATACGATATTTCGCATTTCTCATTTTAAAAAACGTTACCCCCGTCATACTAGGATTGTATCTTGTATCGTGAAGGCAGTTTACATACATAAATTACACATGGACACATATAGACCCGGAACGATTATTTCATTAACCATACAAAAACTTGTTCCGTGAGGAATTCAAATCTCGGGCATTTTGCGCTGAAACTGAATGTTAAGTTGTTGCACCACGGCACCGTCGATTACTACTTATTAATAATACACTTACGTTATTTTAAGATTGAACGTAGATTTTAACGCGAAGTCAGGATTATTGGTAGTATTGCCATAATAAATACCTGGTGTATTGGTTGTATGATTGTTCAAAAAGTTGAACAAATGTCTTATACCTGCGAAGTTGCTATAGCCTATTGACAGTTACATCTATCAATTATATTGTTATTGAATTTAATGTGTAGAGAACTGAACAACCTTTTTACTTGAAATGAGGAGTTTCATTTTATTCCACAGGGTGACAATGCATCTGCATTTTGGTTCTTTTAATCGAGGATAGATATAAATGTCTATGAGCCACAGCATCCACATACAATCAGCTGCACTATATGCTGGTTTCTCACCATTGTTATATAAAAAGACAGTAGTAATATGCCGCAATGTAGTGTATACAATGACAATATTGTTAGTTCATAAACGTCAGAAAATTTTTAGTTGGTATAAATCCTTTCCTGACTAGGATTCCATATAGGGACGTACCACAATTTTACCTATTCTTGTCACTAAGCGATAGTGCATCTACTATTGTGATGGTTGACAGGGGGAATAAAATACTGTGTTACATAGTTTGAGGTAACCTATCATAATATTCAGGTAATTTAGCTGAAGGCTATGATGCTGCTATGTTCAGAAATGCTGCTATGATCAGAGATGCCTTTTCCTGGAATCGATGCATTCCATCACAGTCCTTTGGAGTGTTAATGCATCTGCATTTTGATTCTTAAAAGAGGAAATATGTAGATGTCAATGGGATACATCATTCACTTACCATTGGGTGAACAAAGTACTCGTCCATCAAAAAAAAAGCATAATAAATTCAAAAACAGTACCATTAGCCCAGTGTCTTGTCGACAATTAAATCTGCTCCAATCAGCGTTACTAAACTTCGCACATGCCATACGCATAACTGAAATTTTCAAATTTTGCAACAAGTGTGGCTGGCTGTTAAAACTTTGTACTTTGTTTATTTTAATGTTCGCCAAAAAACTGATACTGTATGGTAAAGTGCAAATGTGTGATTAAACTTTGTTCATATACGCAAATTCCTGGGGTTCACTTAGCGACTTTATAATATCTATTTGCGTATTTGCAGCTATTTGAGGCTAAGTCTGGATCAGTCTTTAGAGTAATTCTACCACCGCGCATTGCTCTAAGAACGCATTAAAAATTATGTTCTTATTATTTTTAATATTTTTTCTAACTCAAATAGTTAATTAAACATTTTATTAATTTATCTATAGTCAACACAATTCAACAAAAAGCTTTATTAATCAAAATATAAACAAAAATACAAAGCAAAATAAAAAAGTAACCACCTAAAATACTACAAGGCTGAACAATTAATTACCTTTGTTATCTAATTTAACTTTAGAACTTTAGCAACAAACTTTATTACTCATTCTTCATTCAGTGCTTCATGTATACAGTGTGACATTTCTTCACCAACGACGTCATATTGTGACACATTTTTACCAACGACTTTACATTGTGTAACGTCAGTGTATTATATTGTTACAATAATAGTGGATAGGCATATTTCTAAAAATAACATTTATAATATAGAATTTATAAAGTCGTAATGTTGCTATTAGTATTTTTATAGGTGGTAGAGCCATGCTGCAGCTATATTAGTAGTATAGTTTAGCACTAATGGGTTGCACGACCGGGAAAGTACCACGGTCTCACAGAATGCCAGCGTAAAATAGCAGCTTAACACTGCTGTGTTTCGTATGGTGAGTATAGGGAATCGGATACCCTTTTTACTAGAAAAGAGGCATTCCATCTTAGTCCTCACAGGTGACAACGCACCTGCATTTTGATTCGCTAACGAGGATAAATGTATATGTCTATGGGCCACAGCAACCACTTACCATCAGATGGACTGTGTGTTCGTTTATCATCCTATCATATAAAAAAACGTTCAAGAAGTATTGATACTATTCATTCTTTTTTATCTTCATATTATGATACGTCAGTGTATTATATTATTGTAGTAATAGTGGATAGGTATAATTCTAAAAAGGAAATTAATTTAACATTTATAATACGGCAATGCTATAACATCATTTAAAATACTTTTTTGACACAATTTTCTTGATTTAAATATGCTTGCGAACTAACATGTCGAAGAAGTGGTGAAAGATTGTTCAAGCATTTGGTTATCAAGTAACGAAAACTGCCTCTAAAGTCAATAGTTACATGTTATAGAATAGGTAGCAATTAATTCAAACCACGCGTTTTATGAACATTTTGGTCACTAGATCAGGTAAGCTTTTTATAGAGATACTAAGGCAACTGAGCAAGTGGAAGCACTTGAGTATTTCGAATGTGTGTTTCGCAAGGATACGGAATAAATGGGGCCCTTGACACTATTTTGGGAAGACAGAATGTATAAAAAAGGTACTTATGGTAGTACACAATACTGTGCTAGTCTCTATCTTAATGTGTCGAAGCGAAAGTAGAGAGTAACAGAAGAGGAATGAGAGAAGAATGAATGCTTTAGAAATGCGATCATTAAGGAATTCTGTTATCAGTGACTTTGAATGACAGGGATGATAAATTATGTTATCAGGATTCAAAAAGGAATGCTTTGTCGCTTCGGTCACGTAGAAAAAATTTATGAAGAAAGAGTAATAAAGCAAATTTATTATGCAGTAGTGAGTGGCAGAGTCAACAAGAGACGCCCTACGTGAAAGTTTATTAATGGCGATATCTTTAAGATGCACCAAATTAAGCATATCCTTAACCGACGAGCATGTATGCGTAAGCATATGAACGTAAAGGATGTTATGGAAGTGAAGTATCTGAAAAATTATGAATGGAAGTGCCTAGTTTTTGTCTACTCCTACGGGTGAGTGTTTATGTTAGGTTACTCAGGCGAAAATTTAACCTTAAGTAGCCTGAATACAAGAAAGTCAAGTGCAATTTAAAGCGTTTCACATTAATTGAGCAAATTAATTTCTGAAGACATGACGAAACATGATCCTTCAGTGGTATATTAAAGCAATAGCGAGAACTTCTGTTTAAGTGCCTGGTTTTCAAACTATAACCATTAGGTCTGTGTGAACATTTGTCACCCCTATTCTTAAATAAAACTAAATTAAATGCAAACATCTTGTTTGGTATTGTTCTTCCTAATACAAATTTTATATTATTTAGAAAGTTTAAAATTGTTAATATGTAAAGGAGGTGACTTATAATCAAAAACAACTCAAGGTTTCCAACATTTAGCATAACGATCATCCAAATAAAGAGTAACGTCAAAGTAAGACTTGACAATGGTAGTACTGGTATTGCAATCTGCTTACTAAGTCTATCGATTATGATAATCATCTTTAGAATATTTCCACGTCTAGCGGTGAAAATAATTTAGCCGCTTTCGTACATAATAAGCCTCCTTCGTCATCCTAACCGAAGTTTCGTCTGAAACTCGACAAATAATTCTTCTGTTTTTCAATTTAAATGATTATTATCAGTATTAATTGCGATTTTGTGTTTAGTTAATTAATCACTTTTCCAGGAATGAATTTAAAGAATTTGTATTATTCAAAATATTCAAAAATGATCTGAAGATTTTTGATTAAAATTAATGAGGTATGCAATATTTATTAGTATCACTTGTGATATATTATTAGCATAGCAACTACTGCACTATCCAAATGTGTGTGACGATTATAACAAATGGTGAAAACATTAAGAAGATTAAATTTTTTCAACGATGATGATGATTGGCTTTATGTCCGTTTGTACCTCAAATGATTTGATAACAACGGTAAAGTAGCCGTTGGATTTGAGTCAGAATTTGTTACCATTAGTTGTAGTTACATGACTTAGCTCATAGTATCTCAAGTAGGGGCTAGTTACGTCGGCGAGTTGTATAAGTAGCTAGCTGTTTTGGCTGGCGCTTACTTAGCGGTCAGCCACCGCAGAGTTCACTACGCCTGAGTATGTCTCGTGTAGAGGAGAAACACGTGTCGTATTTTCCTCGGTGGTGTGTCTTGCCTAGTGTAGTGGTGCTGGGAGTAGCGGTGCTGGGATAAAAGGTGACGGGGATAGTGCACGCAATTGAGGGAGGGCGGGAGGTGCTCTTCATACTAGGGAGACACATCATTTTATTTTAAAGCGCGAATGTTTGAAATGTAAATTTTTTAAAAGCTTTTATAAAGAAAATTTTACCAAATTTAGTATAATGTATTTCCACAAGGTTACGCCTGATTTCATTAATTAATTTTTTGTATATTATTGTTATCAATATAAACGAAAACCCCCTTTTCAACAACCATTTTATTAAAACCCTATATGTGAGAAAACATACCGTTTAAATTAGAAATGCCACCAACTAATGCTCACCCTAATCTACTTTAAGAAAGGAAACTTGTCCGTTCACTTCTAAATCCTCTTAATATTTTATCAAAGCGGAAATTACTAAGTATGTAACGCTATTTTCCTCTTTGTCACGGGTAAATTTGTTTTATAAATGAAACTAATATTTACTTTGATCAGTGATGGACAAATTACTCAAATTGTTTTTTTTTTAATTCATAAAATAGGCTAACATTCTGACGGCTGTGGCCTGAAATTTACCGCGCAAAATAATAGTGTACTTGTAAACTTCTTTGCGTTACTTGGAGGAGGCCTATGTTCAGTAGTGGACATGTGAAGGTCTATGATGATGATGATGATGATGAATTTAAAAGTATTATCTAATTTAAAATTAATAACTTTTGTTTTCTGTTTAGTTGCTGCGTAAGAGAATCTACTACCCCATATCGTTGCGTGCGTGAGTCGTAATAGGTCAAAGAGGAAACTGAAGCAAGAGATGGGCAGCAGCATCTTCTACTAACAATTCGATATAATTTCAAAAATTGTTGTTGCAGACTCGCCTACTGAGCGTGGCGACGTTGGCAATTATCTCCATAAGAGGGCATTTATGGGTAATTCAATGTTGAGCAGTAAAAAATTATATTCTGTAATGATAATCATGACAAGTTTTTGCATCAAATTTATTACTTGACGCTTAATGTAACAAGCTATATGATAATCCAGTTAGAATAACTGTTTACAAATTCATTGATCCGGAGTTCAATTTCTGACAATAGCCACATGAAATTTAAATTTTTAAAAGAAAGAAAGAACATGTTTGCTTAGTTGCTACGATAACTTTAAAACAATATTTTATTTAACGGATTACTTTAAGGATTTCAATATAGTAATCTTAAATTCTACATTGAAGTCACAATACAAATAAAATAGATAAGAGTGGTTTGTTTTTTCTTCTAATATGTTTATTTTTCATTACGGCATTCTTTGAAATTGCTGGATTTTCACAATTAAACACAAAAATTCGTAATTGTTGAACACGACTTCCGTCATATTACCAATGTTATTCGGACGGTACACAAAATCAACGACGTATAATAATGGATCAGTGCTGCAAATGAACAAACGGTGTGTACGAGTGTAAGGTTGGCTATAATTTACTTCCGTTCTGGAAATTTCGATCTAACATCGATCCTTTTAGACGACTTGAGACTGAAATCGATAATGAAAAATCGAAAGCCAATGAAAAATTATGGTAAAACTGGATTCATCTTATATTACTTTAGAACAGTGATTCCCAACCAGTGGTCCGAGAAGTCAGTCTTTTCACAACATTTGTAAAAAGACTGACTCCTTGGACCACTGGCTAGGAATCATGTCCCATCCCCTCACTGTTTTGTGTATACTTGCAGATCTCTTTGATAAACGTCGTCTTCGCCACGGGGAAATAAATTATTTTCTTAACTTAATCTTTATCAGTATGAAAGAAAACTATTCCCATTTTAATAACCGTTTCTGTCTACAAAACGAAGGGTTAGCTATGGGGTCCCCTCTAAGTCCCCTTATGGAGGACATTTTCATGGATAATTTCGAAAAACAACATATAGTTGTCAATCAAAATATCTTGTATTACTATTGATATGTAGACGACATAATTAATTGCTGGACTGGCACTAGGAGACAACTGGATGTTTTCCTTAATAAAATAAATAGAGTCCAAGCAAAATTAAATTTAAATTCGCATTGCAAAAAGATAACTCCCTTAATTTCCTCGACATAACCATAACAAAAAAATAATCGTCACATGTTTTCCAAATTTATCGGAAGCCAACTCATAGGTACCAACACGGTAATCCCCGCGTCATCGTGTCATCCATGACAACATAAATTCGCCGCTTTTTATTGCTATATTAATCGTTTGTTCACTGTCCTATTAAGTAAAGAGCTTAATGTAAATTATCAAATAACGGTTTTTGATGGTTTTTCAAAAAATCTTATAAACATTTTAATTTAAAAGAAACAAAAGCATGTTGTTGGCAACTCTCTGTATGCGGTTCAACCTCAAAGTATTCGTCGATATGTGAGCAGTTTCACCTACTTAGGCTCCATATCTGAAAAAGTAGCTAAAACTTTTCGACAAAGCGGCGTTTATGTGGCGTTCAAAACAAACAATTCTCTTAGGAATATTTGTAATAATAAAGATAGGTTGGATATTCGTCAAAAGTCGGGTGTTTACATAATTGTTTGTGACGAATGCCACGCCGTTTACGTGGGTCAGACTGGACGCAACTTCGAAGCACGTTATAAAGAGTATTTAGTCGCGTACTGGAATTGCAATCCCGATTAATGCCAATTTGCTAAATATCTTTTGGGTACTGGACACAACCTAGCCAACGCCCTCTCCTTTAAAGCTTACGTACGTGTAATAAAGGGCCGCGACTGTGTGTGCTAGAACAGTTAGAGATATTAAAAAGTAATAATAGTAACGTTGCACTGCTTAGTAAACAAACAAATGTTTCTTACTTACCTCTTTTGAATATCTTTAAGCCTGGTCTCTAATAACAGACAGCCTCGCAATTTGGTCGTTTGTCATCCTCACGGTGATCGACGATTGGTTGCGATGGTGGAGGGTAGGCGGGCGTTACGCGGCGGTTTGTTTTTAATTTTACAAACGGCTGCTTACGTCAGGTGGTGATTGGTCGCATGTTTTATCGCATAGCGCAGTCGGTCGCTACTGAAGTATGGAGCGGTGGCATCAGCAGGCTGTATAAATAGCAGTTGTTTTGGCTCGCCACTCATGTATGGCTTTTCTGCCGAATCGCAAGCGATTTCCCTATCCCTTCGCTGTCGCTTCGCTATCGCTTCGGGGTCGCTTCCAATTCGGCAGAAAGGCCATACAGGCCAATGCCAGTCCCATAGGTGATGTTTAGTGGGTAGGCACTTCTTAAAAGTGAGTCCCACATAACCACGCAGCCGGCTGTTGTGGTATGCTATGAGCATTTACCACCTCCCACCCCCGTTTCCGGAGTGTGGTCTTGCATTAGGCGCAAAAGAACACCGCAGAGTCTAAATGATCTGGATATGCTTCGTGTAAAGGCAAAACACGTGTTGTATTGTCATCAGTGGTGTGTAGTTCCTAGTGGAGTAGTATTGGGAGTAGTGGTGCTGGGATTAGTGGTGACGGGGATAGTAAACGCAATTGAGGGAGGGCGGGAGGTGCTCTTCAAACTAGGTAAGATACATCATTTTACTTTATTGAGCGGATGTAGGCGCGGTAATTTTTAACAACTTTAATTAAATGGATTTCCGCAAAGTAACGCCTGATTCTAGATTTTATCTTATATGAAAACATTTCTTCCTCTTCGTCGCTGACACATTAATTGCCAAGTAATGCCATAATTCGTGAAATTCCTCCATTTTTCTGAAAAATGTATGTACACACACCTGAACATTTAGTGTCTTAATGCGAATCTTTCTTTTGGTGGCTCTTGTAATCGCGAACCAAAGGAAGTGGAATAAACTAAACGCGATACTGATGGACGATATACATCTATGTAATAACACAATCAATGAAAAGTATCCACTCATCGGATCAATCTGATGTTTTATTAATTCATTAACATCGAGTAAACATCGATGTTTTTGTTAATGCATTGAAGAGGCGAACCTGCTTGGATATATTGTTTTCACTTTGCGAGCGCTCATCAGTGCTTCATTCAAGCAAAAGTAGACTGCGCAGGTTGGTTGGAGGTGCAATACCAGTGCTTAACTTTGAAATAAGATTATACTTTTAAAGATTAAAAACTAGCTTCGGGCGTCATTTATGTAAATACCTGCGCAATTACTATTACTACGAGATCAATGGATAATGATAGAGACGTATCTAATCTTGATTTATCGGTAAATTATCTATTATTAAAACTCAAAAAATGAAGAGTGAAAATTTACAGAAATAACAAGCGTTCCACTCAGATTTCACTCGACAATAGCGCCAACTACCTAATACCAGGTTTAGGCTATAGCTAAGAATCACGAAAATGACACCATAAGTATCCCATAAAAATTCCATCAAAATCTGTCAAACTGTTAAGGAAAACAAAGTTACGAAAGATTTCACGACGAAATATGTATTTTAAGATAAACATTAAAAAAATAATTCAACTTGAAAACGTGGAAATTACGATTCTTTCCTGTTTGTTATTTTCTCTTTTCTAGATAATTAACTGTTTTAATACACAAAATTAATTGTTAAAGGTTTCAGAAACCGAAACTTGGTATGTTTAAACTCTTTTTAAATTTTTTTTAACTCAATTTCATCTTAATAAAGGGTAATTAATTTAAAACTTTTTCCGCTTTTCAAGATCCTTGCTATTTTGTTAAATATACTTTATTTAATTATAGAACTGTAGTAGCTTATGTGCTAAGCACGTGCTGCAAATTTCACAGTACATGAGCAATACGGTTTTGATCCCCTCCGGTACAAACGAAATTGCAATTGTAAGTTCTGATTTACAACGTGTTCAACGGTGAGAGAAAATGTCATCAGGAATTTCGCATGGAAATAAAATAAGTTAAACTAAGGAATAAAATATTTTAATGATATTTGAAATCCAGCAAACGCATATTGGATCAGCGTGGCGGAATTTTTCCCATTTTCCGCTCAGAAATTGATCCAGTCCACCGTGAGACCTGTAATAAAGGCTGTTTGTTATTTTGTTTATACTATTACATACTTTTTTTTTATAGGATAAGGGTGACAAACGAGCACACAGTCCACCTGATGGAAAGTGGTTGCTGCGGCCCATATACATCTACAACTATCCTCGCTTGCGAATCAAAATGCAGATGCGTTGTCACCCGTGAGGATTAAGATGGAATGCCTCATTTCCAGTAAAAAGGGCCTCCGGCCACCTGCACTCACCAAGCGAAACGCAGAGGTAAACCTCTACTTCACGCTGGTTTTCTGTGAGGTCGTGGTACCACCCCGGTTCGAGCCGGCCCATCCGTGCGACAGCAAAAGCCGCGTGGCTCTACCACTGTAAAAAACTTTTATTAATTTTCAAATTTTGAAATTTTTGGTAGTTTTTGCTGACTGAGATTAACTTGCCTTACAATTGATTCGTAGTATCTTTTTTCAAATATAAGTTGTAGTCAATATTCCCACACAAATTTCAGTTTCGTCCATATGGCAGCAGTTGTTTCGGTACATAAACAAAATAATAAGTATGTTTTACTTTTTTCCCTGGAATTCACTGTATGATTTTGTATTATGATTCTGTAATAAACTTTTTATTATAATGTTAACATATTTATGTTATAGTAAATAAAAAATAATTTACATTTAATTTGTCTATATTCGATCCGAGTACAACGTATTTTAATGCTGAGTATTATTAGTATAGCACATTATTACAGCCCTTCATAAGTCCACTGCTAACACTTGAGAGATTTTCTGACATGAATTTCTACAATCGTTGACGCTAATAGCAAAATACATAAATAATTTCTTTATTGATTAAAGGTGACAAACGAACATACAGTACACCTGATGGTTAGTTTTTTTTTTTATAGGAGAGGGGGCAAACGAGCATGCGGCTCACCTGATGGTAAGTGACTACCGCCGCCCATGAACAACTGCAACACCAGGGGAATCGCAGATGCGTTGCCGGCCTTTTAAAAAGGAGTAGGCTCTTTTCTTGAAGGTCCCTAAGTCGTATCGGTCCGGAAAAATCGCTGGTGGTAATCGATTCCACAAGGAAGTTGTGCGAGGGAGAAAACTTCTTCTGAATCGCACAGTGGTGGACCGCCAATCATCTAGATGATATGGATGGTATCGCAAGTTCTGTCGCTGTAAGTAGATGCTGTGGCACATAGATATCTACATATATTCTTAATTAATTATGAAATGCAGTTGCGTTGTTACCCCTGAAGATTTAGATGGAATGCCTCGATTCCAATAAAAAGGTCTCTGTGATTCTCTCCACTCACCGTATGAAATGCAGCATTGAGCTGCTATTTCAAACTTGTATTCTATAAGAGCGGTGTACGTTCAACATTCGAGCCGACCTGTAACATGGCTTTACCCACACGTAACACACACGTATCAGTGTTTATTTGCGTGATACTCACATGGCTTAACGACTGCCTCCCTGAATCATGAGGTCCTGAGTTCGAATCCCGTGGCGGGCCAAAATAAGTTATTGGGTTTTTTTTTGTCGAGCAATTTTCAATTACAAGAAGCCCGGAGTGACGGTGTTACACCCCCGTGCCTCGGAATATAAGGTAAAAAAAGGAAAATAAGGTAAAGCCGTGTAATCTGCGTCTGATCTCTCTCCAATTGAGTCGGTTTGCCGTTCCAACGGACTATGAAAATTAGGGAATAAAGAGTGTACTATTATACTATCCTGCACAGATAACTAGTCTCCAATGAGACTGGCTGCTGGGGCTGAAATTCGATATGAAGGAGGACATCAACGTTGAGAATTAACTTATTATTATTACTTACTAACGGTAATACGTCATTTCAATTAACTTTTATAAATTTAATGAAAAATATTTTTTACGAATATATAATATTGACTGAGGTGTTTGACGTCCCGATTTCATGGTTAGCCCGGCTAACCTTCAATTTTTGAATATTAATTATTGATTCGATCTATGCAGAATGAGATTATAGTAAGTATCTTGAAGTCTTGCAGTGGTATGTTCAGGTTTGGATTTAATTTTATTAATTATAGGATCCCAAGCAGATGGCAGCACCCATCCATCTTCTCTATTGAAATTAGGATGTTTTTTTTTAATTTCAATAGCCTCGCGAATCATTCTTGGTAGGAATCAGTGTTCTTTTGTGAGGATTTGTTGTCTATCAAATCTAATGGAATGTGCAGTATTTGCGTAAATATAAGAAATCATTATTTTTTATATTTTTGTGTTAGCATTAAAGATCACAATTCAACTTGGTTAATCCCGCCGGTTATTACTTTACAGAACGCTGATTTTTGCATGATTTTTTGGTATTATTGATTTTTATGGGTGTTAATTATCGGTATCTTTGCTATTTTATCCTTGATAAGGGCAAGTGTTGGAAATACGTGCATCTGTAATGAATAATTACTAATCTGTATTGAATAGTACTAAGAAGGAATGCCTAGTTACTAGTTAAAATGATCTCCATTTTTGTCACTCACCTCACAGCAGATTTATGATGATATTTCCTTCCTCAGCTAAGTCATTAATGCTGCGATCATAACACGCTGGAGCGTGGCTCTACCATGAATAATTTACACAATCAAATAAATATGTCAAAATCGGGAGATGTTTTAAAGTGTATTCTGATTTTTCGGAATATATTATATAAAGAAACTCGACGTTGTGTGTCATCTATTAAAGTTCGCATGATATTTGATTTTTACTGCAAAGTATGCTATTGCTCGGCTGGTAACCGTGAAAGGTCAAAACGTATATAAGTGTTCCATGTCCCAGTTGTCAAACTATATAAAATAACGACGTTCTATTGGTTAAAACATTTAATATATTTTTTTTTATCTGCCTATCAAAGAAATTAAACTTCGTCGAGATATTTGTTGAAATCGCCATGCCCAAAAACAATTATTTTTCAAATTTTAAAATTTTCACTGGCATCTCCCATAATATGGAGGTTGTTCTTCGATTTATACGAGTGCTATTATCAGGTAAATTGATTATCGTAGAGTTGGATGTCTCGTATCTTTAGGTTCGTATTGTATATTCTCTTACTGAAAATATATACTTAATATCGAGGCAAGTGCTTTGCAGCACCTACGATCATTTCATTGACTAAGGTGTTCAAATGATTAAACCCAACTACCTTCAGATTTTTGTTTTCTTAAAAAGCTTCAAGCGACTGAGTGGCTACGAGCACAAGCGATAAATTTATATTTTTAAATACATATATTGTTCGCGCAAAAGCGTTAGTGTCAGGCATCGACGTTAGATGGCGCTCGGCTCGGCCGATACGGGATGAAGTTCGTGCGTGTTGAACGTCCGAGCTTGCTGAACGGAGTCGAGAGAGAAAAATGAGTAGTTTTTTTACTTCGCGTCGAGAGCGAAGGCGCGGTCCGTTTTGTTCGGGAGCTCTTAGATCTATTTTTATGATAGGCGCGTATAGTAAATATACCACTGGGAATTGTAGCGCGTGCCGAGAGTTTTACCCGGGACTTTTAGGGTCTAATTCAGAATCTGTATAAGTGGATTCGACCGTATTAGTTACTAGTGCGGTAGTTGATATTCTAGAAATAACGGTGACCTTTGATCCGTACGTTCTGTGTTCATTTTCGCGAGTCAAGCGTTATAACAAACGTAGAAAGTGACTGCTGAAGGAGACCTTAGTTTGGAGAGGAGCTGAGGGCCGAACTGCTGCAGAGGGAACGGTCAAATAAGGTCAATAACACTACCAGCCACACCCAAATACACATCAATGACCCTTACTTTCCTAGCACTACACATCTACCCGCGACCTGACCGAATCCTGAGGGACCAGTCGCCTTGGATAGAGGTAAGTAAGCTCTGTTCAATAATTGTAACGCTCCCCCCTGATCGTTTAATGTAATTAGAAACTTAACCCTTGGCGTTAGGACGCCCGACCTGTACCTGCTTGTAGGTTCTTCCGTTCATGGGCCGCGGAGGATCCTACTCCTGGGATAGGCAGTTGCAGGCCGTAACATTTGGTAGCAGAGCGTGGTTCTGGGATTGATTCCTGATCGATCCACCGACCGTAGTGTTTGATAAAATTAAACAATTTTGATGGCAGGGAGCGTCGGGTTGATTGGTTTAATTTTGTGTCTACAATCACGCCCGTCCGTAATACGTAAAAATATATTTTTTTATTATATACGTAATAATAAAATTCCTTTCTTTGGTGGCTTGATTTTTTTGTTGTTAGCGGGTAAATTTGAAAAGCCGCGCCCCGTTTGCGCGCAAGCGGGGGTTTGCGTCATGTAGGTAGATGGTTATTTTTGCGTAATCGGTTAATTATCGTTCTCGGATAGTTGTAGTGTATCACTTATCGAAGGGTCGATTTCCGAGCAGGGCATTTTTTGTTGATGTGTATCTTCGTTATGTATCTTTCGTATTGTAATTTGTATTTGAACTAAAGAGTAGTAATTTGTATTTACGTAATTTGAATTTAACTTTATTTGATCGCACTAGTATTTGTTATTGTTAATTTGATTTGTCTTTTCTTTTGTACTAACTTGTGTTTGATTTAATAAATAGCGGTTCTTATTTGTGTAATTTCTATTCAACTCGATTTGATAGGAACTGCATTAGTTGGCTGTTAATTTTTTTTGTATTTTTTATTTGTTATTTTTGTAATTGCGCTCGAGCCGCGTCGTAATTTGTATTAAGTAGTGATGTCCTCGCCCAAGATGCTAATCCGTTGCCTGCGGACTGAGTTACGCTGGGCCACCAGCGCCCATGCTTTGATAGGTCGACCGGATAGGATCCATAACTTGATGAAGCGGTTCAAGCAGGTCGATGCTTACGCTGAGCTCGAGGATTCGGATGTGGAAAAGGGAGTCCTGGACTCCTGCTTCGCAGACTACGAGCAGTTCTTGTCGCTCACGGACGAGTTGATCGAGGCTGAAGGCAGGTATGCCGAGGAGGCGCGTGAAACTCGGACGAGTGGCCTGCCCGAGTCCTTTCGGAAGCAGCCTCAGCCGGAGCTGTTGGGACTACTCCCAACTCTGGACTTGCCAAAGTTCTCCGGGGTCCTTTCCGAGTGGCTGACCTTCGTTGGTCTTTTCGACGGCCTAGTGGACGCCCAGAGTGACTTGACTCCGAGCCAGAAGATGGCGTACCTCCTGACCTCACTGGAGGGGGAGGCCCTGGGCGTTGTCAGCCATTTGAGCTTGTCGGACGACGCCTACCAGACTGCTCGGGACCTCCTAGCCAGAAGATACGCCAACGTCCGGCAAATTGCGGACGAACATGTTAAGCAGCTTCTGAGCCTCCCGCTGCTTAGTGACCGGGCCAGACTACGTCCGGACCTGTTGGATCCAGTCTTGGTGGCCTGTAATATGTTGAGGCGGCTGGATTTACCAGTGGGCGAATGGGCCTTCTTGTTGCTCCGCATCGTGCTGTCCCGTCTACCTCTCGACCTTCGAATGCATTTTAAGGAGAGGTACGGCGGGGACGATGCCTCCTATATTCCGCCCTTCTATGACCTGCTGCGGTTTTTGGAGGAGCAGTGCCGACAGATCGAGCACGTGGCGGGCACCGTCGACGACTTACGAGCTGTGCCCAGTGAGAGGCGAAATCCGCCGGGCAAGTCGTCGTCGACCCCCCCCCCCCCCCTGCTCCTATTGTCGAGCATCTGATCACCGGGTAACGTCTTGCCCAAAATTATTAGGTAAGCCGAGTCCGGCGAGGTGAACTATCGCCAAGGAGCGCCGCTGGTGCTACTCCTGTTTGGAAGGGCACCTCCAGCGAGACTGTCCGCACCGGCGGCCCTGTCTGCATTGCCAAGGCAATCACCATGCCGTACTGTGCCTGGGTGCGAACGGCGTCTCCTCTCGGGGCGCTGCCAGGCCCTCGACCCCCACGGGCGGGGGCACTCCGCCATGCCCTTTGACGGGCGACGCTCGGCGCCCGCCGGCTAGCCACCAGGCCCCTAGGTTTGAAAGGGGTCCCTCCCCCGACCAGTCGGGGGGTAATTCCCCCAGGAGCGGGGGTGTCATCACACCCCCTCAGCGTGCGGAGAGGAACTTCACGGCCACTCATCAGTCCGCTGGACCCTTCTCACTCCCGTTAGCTGAGTGGCCGCGACTGGTGTACCACTGTACCCCATTTGATGGAGGCGGCCCTAGCTAGCTGCCGCCTTAGCTCCCACCATGGCTGCCTCTACTGAGCCTTAAGCCGTCAACAGTCCACTTGTCAAGCTGTTCTGTTGCCGACGGCTTCAGTGAGGGCGTACAATCCGAGTGGTGACTGTTAGCGGTTGCGCTCTGTTAGTCTCGGGTTCACGCGGTGTGGCCTCCACTTGATGGTGGGAAGATTAGGGCCCCCTGGAGCGTTGAATCACGCTCTCAAGGGGTATTGGATTTGGTTTGGTCGAGCACTTAGTTAAGAATTCTTTGAATTAAAATTAAAATTAAAATGCTTTGAGTTTTCCGCGAAATTCATTTTGTAGCGGTTGTGATTAAAGGAATTGAATTTAAAATACTCCTTTAAATGCGGCTGCATATGTTTTGTAAATACCTTTGATTACTGCGTTTGTTGTTGCACGGAAAATTGAGATTAAATTGTGTGCCCTTTTTTAAGGCTTGTGCGTATGCTTTGTAATTGTATTTGATTGTCGCGTCTGTGATGAAAGGAAGTTTGAATTCATTTGAAATTTGAATGGCGCGCTATTTTGAAAATTATGTATATGTTTGTGATAGTGTTTAATCATTTTGCTTTGTGATAAGGAAGGTTGAAATTAGTTAACCCTGTGGTTGCCAAAGAAAATAAGAGTAAATTCTCTTTGGTTTAGATTTTGTTGGCACTGTCTAAGATATTTATTTGAAATAAGAAATAGGCTGTCTCTTACGTTTATTTTTTTGTTTACTTTGCCAAGTTGACCTATGTGCATCGGTGATTACTTGTTTTAATTAATTCTGTAATTGAACATTGATGCTTTTGAAAAATTAGTTGAAATATGAGCATAGGATTACCTGCTAGGGACTATCTGTGCGTTTCGTTCAGCTCTCCACAGACGACGTTCATGGGGAATTTGGGGGTGCTCTCTGCACTGAAGCTTGAAGGTCCCTCTGGGCCGCTTCGTGTCGCGTCACTGTTTGCAGACCTGATCCGGTCGGATTGCGGAACTAATCATAGGAGCGCAGATAGGTGTTTGAAAGAGGTCGTCGGACTTCTGTCTAGGAATAGGACTTATTTGTGTGCTGCGATGTCCAGGAAGGGCATCCAGTTCAACTCTCCGGCTAGCCCACGTTGGGGCTGTAATTTTGAGGCGTTGGTCAGGGTTGCAAGATCTGATTGGATGCGTAAGGTGGCCTAGTTTGGTTGTAGATTCGATCTTGCAACTTGCCGTCGCGACTCTGTCCCGCTGACCGGTTTGCTCGCGGACCTAAATCCTTAAGTCCGGGACGGGGGTTTGTTCGCGCAAAAGCGTTAGTGTCAGGCATCGACGTTAGATGGCGCTCAGCTCGGCCGATACGGGATGAAGTTCGTGCGTGTTGAACGTCCGAGCTTGCTGAACGGAGTCGAGAGAGAAAAATGAGTAGTTTTTTTACTTCGCGTCGAGAGCGAAGGCGCGGTCCGTTTTGTTCGGGAGCTCTTAGATCTATTTTTATGATAGGCGCGTATAGTAAATATACCACTGGGAATTGTAGCGCGTGCCGAGAGTTTTACCCGGGACTTTTAGGGTCTAATTCAGAATCTGTATAAGTGGATTCGACCGTATTAGTTACTAGTGCGGTAGTTGATACTCTAGAAATAACGGTGACCTTTGATCCGTACGTTCTGTGTTCATTTTCGCGAGTCAAGCGTTATAACAAACAAAGAAAGTGACTGCGGAAGGAGACCTTAGTTTGGAGAGGAGCTGAGGGCCGAACTGCTGCAGAGGGAACGGTCAAATAAGGTCAATAACACTACCAGCCACGTCCAAATACAAATCACTGACCCTTACTTTCCTAGCACTACACATCTACACGCGACCTGACCGAATCCTGAGGGACCAGTCGCCTTGGATAGAGGTAAGTAAGCTCTGTTCAATAATTGTAACGCTCCCCCCTGATCGTTTAATGTAATTAGAAACTTAACCCTTGGCGTTAGGACGCCCGACCTGTACCTGCTTGTAGGTTCTTCCGTTCATGGGCCGCGGAGGATCCTACTCCTGGGATAGGCAGTTGCAGGCCGTAACATATATTATATTTATATATATATATATATATATATATATATATATATATATATATATATATATATATATATATATAATATAAGATTTATATATTTACTAGTCATGATGGCTTAGGGGCTGAGCATTTGTTTTATATTTTATAATTCACTAGTAATTCAATCGTCAATCCTTCACCAAAGCGTGAGAATTCAGGCAGATTCACTCTAGAATCCATGTTCAGGGATAGACCTTTGTACAGCAGTAGACTTTTACTGTCTAATGAAGAAGCAGAATCCGGGTTCGATCCCCTGTGTCACACCAATTTTTATTAATATTTTATAGTAGAAAAAACAAACTTTAATAGTGGTACATAAACTACTGGAAGCGATGATCAAATATCTTTTTTTTTCTAGGTGCTCGAACTGTCATTTTACATAAATCACGTTAACCAACTATTGATTGGCAATCAAAGAGACGCCTGCTTAATTATTTTGTTTACTTTGTCAATAGAATCAAAGAGGATAATAAAAATATAGTAGTTTGTTTACGCTTCACTCCATAAAAATATGAAAGGGTTTTATTAGGTATTTTTTTTATTATACATAATGTTTTTTTTCGCAGCCGGATAATATTTTCTTAATAGTAGAAACGGTGATTCTTAACTGCCCAGGAGTAGTAGTAGTAGTAGTGCCACTTAGTAACCCCGTAGAGGGCTACGCTTAGTAAATTAAAATTAAAAAGGATAAGGATACAGATATAAAATTATTAAAACTATTATCAAAATATAAGATCTTATACAAATCACAGGTGGTGTAAATATATCCACTACCCCATATCATCCCATGGGTGTCATAAGAGGCTACATAGGAAAACTGAAATAGAAGGGCAGCCAGAATCTTTCTGATTATAACTAAAAATAATAAAAACTGTGATTGCTAACCTACCCGCCAAACATTGCAAAAATTTCAACGTAAATTCAGCAGTGGACTTTTGTAGGCTGTAATGGATGGACGAATGGAAATCACAGGGTAGCAGCCATAGATATAAATATATTGGTAAATCTAATTGGGCATACCTTAAACTCATTAAAAAAAATTACATATAACATGATTATACGGAATTTTTAAAGTCGTTTAAATACATTTCGACAGCACTATCGGCTTCAACACCCTCGAAAACCATGAAAATGACACCCATGATCAAAAAATTGATACCTATTGCAGCTGCCATCTTGGATTTACATTTCGACAGCACTATCGGATTCAACACCCTCGAAAACCATGAAAATGACAACCATGATGAAAAAATTGGTACCTACTTCAGCCGCCATATTGGATTTACATTTCGACAGCACTATCGGCGTCAATACCCTCGAAACCCATGAAAATGACACTCATGATGAAAAAATTGATACCTATTGCAGCCGCCATTTTGGATTTACATTTCGACAGAACTATCGGCTTCAACACCCTCAAAACCATGAAAATGTTACCCATGATGAAAAAATTGGTACCTAATTCAGCCGCCATCTTGGATTTACATTTCGACAGCACTATCAGCTTCAACACCCTCGAAAACCATGAAAATAACACCCATGATGAAAAAATTATACTACTTACTTTTAGTACGTACTACTATTATTTATTCTGTGCTTTTAAATATTGTAATAAAAAATCTCTTATTATTATTATAATCAAGTATTTAAGAGAAATGGTTATTAGAATACTGTGTATTTGTACAGCGATCATTTTGAGCTGCTGCAAACAACCGAAACAATCTCCACTCACGACGGCGACTGAAGCCGAATTAAAGTCTAAACTACTTTGTGGCTGTAGCTCCCCATTTACAGAAATAATGTATATACGAGGCTACCAAATCAACGAAAATTTCGCCATTTTGGAGCCGAAAAAAATAATTTTGTGCTTTTTATATCCTTTAAATGTATAATATGATTGCTAGATACGATTTTATTCGATAAAATGTTTAAATCTTAATTTTTAGGCGATAGTAGAACATACCTTGCGCTTTCGCTTAAGGTATGCAATATAGGCCCGTTTAGTAGTGGGCGACGAGAGTAAGCGAACTCAAATGTAAAGTATGATTTTTACGTGGTAGAGCCATGCTACAGCTATTTTAGTAGTATAGTTGTAGCACGAATGGGTCGGCTCGACCGGGGAAGGGCCACGCTCTCACAGAATACCAGCGTCAAATAGCAGTTTAACACTGCTGTGTTTCGTATGGTGAGTGTAGAGAACCGGAGATCCTTTTACTGGAAAAGAGGCATTCCATCTTAGTCCTCACGGGTGACAACGCATCTGCATTTTGATTTACATACGATGATAAATTTAGATGTCTATGGACCACAGGAACCACTTACCATCAGGTGGACTGTGTGCTCATTTGTCATCCTATCCTATAAAAAAAATACATATTTTCTGTCAAATTTCACAAACATTTTGGTGCCGCAGCTTCTCTTGTTACAAATATTTTTTTTAAGACCGAGACTATCCATAAACTATATTTTATTTTGAATTGTTTTATTAGACAAAATTTATTAAATTACACAATTTATATGATAGAAAAGCTTGTCGCGAGGTTTACATGCATAAACAAAAATACAATAATATGTAACTTGATATTGACTACAGTAGGTAATTCTAAGAAAAAAATATTATGTATTTTCGAAAATGGTAAATATCGTGACATACTTTTTTATCATAAAAATTGTGTATTGTAATAAATTAACGGGTTGGATTTAATTTAAAATTTATTTTCGTCTTTTTAGAGCATTTAAATAAAAGCTTCTTAAAAGTGTTTTTTTTTACTATTAATTTATTTCCGTTACGATAAATACACCTCACTTCTTACAAGCTTGAATACTTAAAGCACTTGTATAAAAGGTTTTCACAAGTAAAACGTTATTTTTTACATATTCTTGATGTAAATACAAAATCGATCGATCTCATTCGTTTTATACTGTTGCGACATTCTATTAACTATATCCTTTAGACACATTTGCCTCATGCTACAAGGAAATTGGTTCTAAGGTTTATATTTACAGGATAATAACAAGGGTCGTTTATATTCGCTTCTTCTGTATAATAAATGACACGTTTAGTTTATATTTAATAATTAAATTTTGATACAAATGAAATAGGGTTGCGGGTATTTTATTACCTTAGCAGAAAACTTTATTCAGTAATTGAGATATTCGCCACTGCTTTAAATTGGAGCTTAATAATTTTACTCTGAAGAACGAAATTTGAACTTCCTCATAATTTAAGGAATGTAATTAAGCCAAGATTATGAGCAGAATATGTAATAATTGTTGCTGTAATTACTACAATCTCCTTGCTTACGCTACGCTGTAGGTGATATGTTTTAGTTGTTTATGAAATAAGAATAACGAGTAACATAAAAGAGAGAAGAATAATATTAAGAATAATAGAATACAGCCTTTATTTTCACACACTATAATTAATATAATGTCCAATAACTTAGGTCAAGGTTCCGCTGTTATTGTTATTTGATGATTGCTGTTATATAATAATAGTTTTATTAATTATTATATACAAATGTGTTGGCTCAATCAGAGAAGGACCTAGCTCTCACAAAATGGCATCATATGATATCAGCTTAATGCTGCTGTGTTTAATATGGTGACTTTAAATGAGTTTAAATAACTGAAGGTTTCTATTAGTAAAGAGTCATTCCATCTAAGTCTTTAGGAGAGAAAATGCACTGCTTTTATATTCCTCAAGTAATCCTCATTTATATATATATTTTTATATATATATATATATATATATATATATATATATATATATATATATATATATATATATATATATATATATATATATATATGCAGGAAGATGCAAGTGTCCATGGGCCTCATTCTTCACTTGTTATTATGTGAACTGCGTACTTGTATGGCATTCTTCTTTCTGTAAAAATATATGCCTAAACTCATCCGGTGGTAGCATTATTAACATCATCAGTGCGAGAAGTTTTTGCTTGTGTTTGTCCACTATCTGCTTGACATGATGAGTATTGAAGAAATCTTTCAAAGCATCCAATACAGTTCGAAAGTTTTTGAAAACGTTACAAAAATACCTGGTTACCCATCGTTCGTTTCTATGTATTATTTACAAAATATGTTATTGTAAGAAAATTAACATCGCTCAGCTCAGTACTCTGAAGTGATAATCGGTAAACTATAACGTATATACGTCAAAGCAGAAATAAAGACACACTATCTTCAGGGGTATTTTATATGAAAACCTCTTTGAAGGACTCCTTACGTAAAATAACGACTCAATAGTTTAAAATGCCTGACACACGCGACACTATTAACTTAAATATAAAAGTAGACTAGTGTATAATATATGGAATTACGTCGTTGTGTAATATACAGTAAAGTAAATTAAGTAATAAAAAGCAAAACTATCGTAACTAAAACCTCAGCGATAAAGGTCTAGATTAAAAATGCTATTTTTAATTCGACATAACATTTTTGCGTGAAGTCCATCCGCTTTATTGGGCTATAACCTATATTTTACTCAAATTAGTCGTTGCTCCATTTCATGGCACTGATATTTCGGAGCTGACATTTTGAATACTATATAATTGAGGGCGTAACATAACTATAACTCACTACTTCTATGTCCTTACATTCAATTGCAATGTGGCTGTTTTCAAGGCAAGCGTAAATAAGGTTTTTGGTATATTAAAGCCCAAAGATCGAGTGAAATGTCTAAAGTCTTGGATATTTAATTTATAAAATCACAATAAATGGTCAATTCATCCGCAAAGAAAAAATACAAGGTGACAGAAGAGGATCCTTATTATAAAAAAATCCCCAAAGAGTACTTATCTTTGTCATATTTTTGCACAATTTCTCCAAACCGGCACAAGCTCTTAGTCTGAGAGCTTGGGAAAATTTTTAGGAAGGTCCTTTTGGCAAGTTGAAATTATGAAGAAATATAATTTCGTCAACTGGTGAATCCAGTCCCTCGAGCTTTGCGAGCGTTTGCGCTTATTTCGTTACTACGCAGCATATAGCATGTGAATAAAAAATCCAAAAAAATGTTTTTAGCAACTTGATATATTTTTTATCGTTTAATATAGATTTTATATATTTAAAAAAAAATAATACTAGACGTTTTTGTCGGTTATAAAATATTACCAGACCTCTCCAAAAATATTTTTCTAAAATTCCCAAACAATATACTTTTGGCAATCTCGAATTTTAATCACGTATTTATTGAGTAGTTTTTAATACTACCTGCAAATCGCCACACAGCGGTTTTAAACAATTCCCAGACGTGAATAAAGTTAACAAATAAACAAACAAAAAAGTCTTATGCGTAGCCATAAATGCGAGAAAGATAGCTTATCGAATCATGCCGAAAGCACATGGGGTCCTAAGCTCCTCGTGCTGTGATTGGTTATTAAGAAATATCTTTTTTAAAGATTTTAAGATTAAATTTTTATGTAATGTGATTTGGTTAAGTTTTTTTTTTGTAATTGATAATAATAGTTTGTGTCTAATATCTTTCATTTAACTTATTTCATGGCTAACGGCCTAGTGTAATATTTAAAGAACAGTTTAAAGAGATCTACTTTGCAAGTACTGCCCGATGTCATATTAAAAGAACATAATAAAACTATATTTAGGTAGTTCAAAAGTCATCTATGTACATGACCTCATATATATGGCCGGCCCATTGCCACTTCAGCTTATTAATTATTTGGGATATGCCTGTAACTCTGGTTCTACTGCGGATATTCTCATATATGAGCAGCAAATCTGTAACAGGTTGGAGTTTTAATCACTGTAAGCCAGATATACTTACGCTTTTAAGCGGCTCTGCGTTTGAAGTTTTAAGCACAAAGAACGGCAATAGAATAATTATTTAATTACACAACAAAACTAGATAAAACATACTGACATCAATTTTATATATTAAAAAACAATATTTTTATATTTCACTTTTCACAAAGAATTAAAAATAATTAAGTTTAATTCCGTCCTCCATTATGGCACAACCTTCTGGTGGTCTTGTCCTTAAAGAAAGGCAAATATGCCCTCTTGAAGAACTACAGACCGATTTCCCTTCTGACCCGCGTCTACTTGCTGTTTTCTGGAGTTATTATGAATCGTCTCACACGCAGACACAAGAACTTCCAGCCTCCCGAACAAGCCGGTTTCCAAAAAACTATAGCACTATAGACCACATACATACCCTTCGGCAAATTATATAAAGGACCGAAGGGTACAATCTGCCACTTTCTCTCGCTTATGTGGACTATGAGAAAGCCTTTGATTCCGTTGAAATTTGGGCGGTGCTGCAGTCCCTTTACCGGTGTCGGTATATCGAAGTACTGAAGTGTTTGTACAGTAGGGATACGATAGCTATCCGAGTACAAAACCAGAGTACGAAACCTATCCATCTGCAGAGAGGTGTAAGACAGGGTGACGGTAATTCCCCGAAACTCTTCACCGCTGCATTAAAAGACGTTTTCAAGATATTGGACTGTAAAGGATACGGAATTAACATCAACGGCAAGTACATCACTCACCTTGAATTTGTTGACGATATATATTCCTTATAGCAAAATCGCTGGAGGACCTTAGCACTGTGATCAATGACCTCAATAGTGTCTGCCAACGGATAGGTCTTAAGATGAACATGGACAAAACAAAAATCATATTTAACGTCCATGTCACATCTATGCCTGTAGTTGTTGGGAGCACTAAGCTAGAAGTTGTTGACGAATATGTTTACCTGTGAGAAATAGTCCCACTAGGTAAATTCAACTATGACCGAGAGGTCAATCGAAGGATTCAACTTAGCTGGGCAGCGTTCAGGAGGTTACAACGCATCCTCTCGTTAGACATATCACAAAATCTCAAAACTAGATTGTTTAACCATTGCGTGTTGCCAGTGATAATCTATGAAACTGAGACCAAGTCCTTCACTTTTGGCCGTATGAGGAAGCTGAAAATCGCTCACGTGCTAAGGAAAGGGCTATTCTCGTCGTTTCTCTGCGTGATAGACTAAAAAACGAGGATTTCCGCAGTAGAACCAGAGTAACCGACATAACCCATAGAGTTAGTATGCTAAAGTTGCAATGGGCTGGACAAATAGCTCGAAGTACCGACAACCGATAGAGAAGAAAGGTCCTACAGTGTACAAAGGCCGTACCGACAGGCGAAGTATAGGGCGTTCCCTCGCTAGATGGAGTGACGACCTGGTAAGACATGCAGGAAATCAATGGATGCAGGTGGCTTGGGACCGCGCTTTGTGGAATTCCTTGGGGAGGCCTATGTCCAGCAGTGGACTTGAAAAGGGCTGTAAAGATGATTATGATGATGATGTATATAGATTACAAAATCAATTTTGTTCATACAAATTGCTTATGAAACTTAATCTTTTTTTAATCTGACATTGGATATACGGTTTGAAATAAATGCGTCAAGCTGCATTCACATATTCACCCAGTAGAAAGGCGGGTTAAAACACGCAGAACATGCTTTCGCACTTATTCATGCTATGGGACATAGATTTTACATTTTCAATCGGTCGCCATTGCTCATTAGTGGTGTCGTTTAGACAAAAAATCACGTCCCTTACTAATTTAAATCAAATGGTTATAAGTACTGAGATAATGAGTCATCCTATTTTGTCATGAGGGTGTCGTAAAAGGCAAAAATGGGAAATTACAGACACATATTTACTTTCAATAGATAGTCGTATAAAAATATCTTAACATCTGATGTAAAAAATACCTCTACCAGCGACGGAGAGCAATTTATTTATACTTTACAAACGAGCATGAGGCTCATTTGATAGTAAGTCTACCCCTGCCTATGAAGAACTGCAACACCAGGAGAATTGCAAGTGCGTTGTCGGCATTTTAAAAATCATAAAGTTGGCCTATTAAAGATCCATAGTCAAATCCGTCCTTAAAAATGGCTGGTGTTAAACGGGTCCAAAAAGAAGTCGGGTGAGGAGAACACTCCTACTAATTTTTTTTATATATAGGAATAAGGTAACAAATGAGCACACAGTCCACCTGATGGTAAGTGGTTGCTGTGACCCATAGACATATACATTTATCCTCGTTTGCAAATCAAAATGCAGATGCGTGACAAACTTAGTCCTCACGGGTGACAACCCGTGAGGACTAAGTTGGAATGCCTCTTTTCCAGTAAAAAGGGTCTTCGGTCCATACACTCACCTTACGAAACACAACAGTATTAAGCTGCTATTTTACGCTGGTATTCTGTGAGAGCGTGGTACTTCCTCGGTCGAGCCGACCCATTCGTGCTACAACTATACTATTTATAGCTGCAGCATGGCTCTACCACGTATAAAAAAGTGCAGTGTAGTGTAGTGGTCGTAAAACCAGACATCTGCGTAAGATAACTCGCTCCCCAGAAACAGTAGATATTGAGCAGAATCATCTTGATAATTGCTCAAAAATAATAATATAATAATAATGCTAACAAATATGCCTTCCTTTATAAGGCAATCATTGAAGGAAGCTCAATAAGTTCAACAGTAAAGTTTTGTTAGGTAATAATATATGGTGAATACTTAATGTCTGGTAGTGCAATAGCCTGATATATTACTGGCTAAAGAAGAAGAAGAAATTATTCTGAAATTTACCAGTCTATATTAACAAGAAGAAAATGTTTTTCAGTGACCTCGGTTTTTTATATGAGAGGGGGTAAACTAGTATACGGCTCACCTGAAGGTAAGTGGCTAATGCCGCCCATGAACAACTGCAACACCTGGGGAATTGCAGATGAGTTGCCAACCTTTTAAAAAGAGTAGGCTCTTTTCTTGAAGTTACCTAAGTCGTATCGGTCCGGAAAAATTGCTGGTCCCAACCACCAGTTCACGAAGTTTTAACATACTTCTTTATTTCTCAAAAAACGTTAGTAACCCTATGAATTGGATTTGACCGAAATATTTTACGACTTTTTCATAACCGACACCATAATAAACTTCTTTCATAGTAGGATATTAAAATTCCCTCACAGCATTGTCAATTTTATTAGGGACATATAAATTCCATCTTTATCCCTGCTTAAATTATACTTAGGTATATTAGAATATGATTCTATCACGGTTTTGTGTGACAGACGTGATTTTGTAAGTAATAGTACTTTTTACTCATTAGGATTTTATATATATATATATATATATATATATATATATATATATATATATATATATATATATCGTGGAGGCAGTTTGCAAATATAAATCAAACAAAGACAAACATCCAGACATAGAAAAACTATCTGTGGTTATTTGTGAGACTTGAATGATAGAGTTGAATTGCTTCAGTGATTAAAAGAACGTGTAAAAATTAATAAGATTTACAAATTATACGTTATTTACGAAATTGCATTATTATTTTATTTTCAAATTGTAAAGTGGTTGTGGCGAACTAGTAATAATATTAATTGCCGGTTCATCTTGAATGAATAAAATAATTTTTCATAATCCTGCGGGAGTATAATTTCACTCTTATTTAGTGTATAATTTCATTTCATTTGAGACTCACTATTATTAATATAGTGAAATGGTGAGTCAACTTGGCAACTTGTCGGAGCAACGATGGGTCGCGGTATGAAGGAGAGCGGGATACCCCACGCCCGCAACGCCTGCGGTAGTACCGGTCGGCTTTGCTTGCGTACTGGTACTCCCGTTGAGAAGTGTCACGTACACGGAATCAGTTGCACGCGTTCGGTGTTTACCCAGAAACATGATATTACTCGATATTTTTTTCAAATATTTGGAAAATATTGTGTGACGTCTTAAGTAAAATAGAATTTTTGAAAAATTGAAAAATAACCATGTGATTGACACCATGGAATCATTATATCATTACATTTAACAAAAAACAATTAAAAAAAACCCAATAATAGATGTCATAAATATTTTTCAGTTGCCCACTTGCACATCTGTAACGAGGCGGTTGAATAAACAGAAGCAACGTATAATTTTAAACTTTTTCTATTTATTCTCTTCAAGCATCTATCTAAAATTTTAAAAAGAATACCTAAGATACTGCTATATAGGTAAAAAATGTAAAATTGGGTAAAAACCAGCACAATTATTTGTTTCCATCACGACGAATTAGGTAAAGCTAACCCACAGCTTAGCGTTAAATGTTTTGTGACAACCCTTGCATATTTTTGGCGACTAAAGGTCGAGACAGCCTTCTAGGTATTTTTTGGTCACTAGGTCATCATATTTTTAGGTCACACACATTAGTAGTTATTACAGATATGGTATAAGCTACGTTTAGGTTATGTCAAAAACTATATGGTCAGTTATGAGACACGCAATATTTTTTATATAAAATTAAAGTGACAAATAAACTTACAGATCACTATAGAGTGGTAGAGACAAGCGGTAGCTTTTGTTGTCGCGCGGATTGGCCAGCTTGAACCGGGGTGGTACCGCGACCTCACAGAATACCAGCATGAAGTGGAGGTTTACTTCTGCGTTGCGCTTTGTGAGTGCAGGTGGCCGGAGGCCCAATTGCCCCTCCCCCCTATCAACATGGTAGTGGAATTAAATAAAAGTCTACCCCAGGAGGGTACCAGCACCCCTGGAGAATCCCTTGCTGAGCATCCACGAACAAACTACTTCACTCCTGAGCGTGGATGCACAGGCTGCCCCGCGTATTCTGGATGGGGAGGAGGGGGAAAAGTTCCGCTCGCGACTAATCTAATGTTGCTCGGGGCAAGCGGAGCAATACAACCAAGGCGACCTTTGTCACACTATCCGTGAATTTTTGCAACATCAAAGGACTTCATTCCAACCTTAACGCTGTCCATTGCCATCTAGAGACGGCGAAGCTGGCCTAGTTTTTTTTAACCGAGACTAGGTGTCCTCTCCCGCTGATACTTCCTATCTTTCCTACCCGGGGTACAAATTGGAAACACTCCTTTGTGCCCCGGGCTGGAGTTTGTGTATACGTCAGAGAGGACATCTGTTTTCGATGCCTCGGCAGTCTGGAAGGTACGGTCCTGTCCATCCTATGGTTGCGCGTAGACAGCGACGACCATCCCTGCGTCTACGGGTGCCTCTATAGGTCCCATAGCGGTAATCCTGACACAGACCGACTCATCGACCACTTTCAAATGGCTGCAGACTCTGTGCTACAACAGGTCCCATCCGCAGAGATCGTGATACTCGGTGATTTTAACGCCCACCAAGCTGAATGGCTTGGTTCTCATTTAACCGATCATGCGGGTAGACCTGTCTATGTCTTTGCTTTGGCATATGGTTTTACACTGTTGGTTACTTCGCGTACGCGAATCCCAGATGTGGAAGACCATATAACTTCGCTGTTGGACCTTCTGCTGACCTCTCATCCGGACGGATATCAGGTCTCGGTCGATGCCCCTCTGGGCTCTTCGGACCATTGTCTGATCCGGAGTACGGTGCCACTCACGCTCCAATCGCATACGTTTACCGCTAAGAAGAACCCTTTTGTCGTATCTCCTCAGTTTTAAGGCACTCCCATTGCTGCCTCAGCTAGTATCGGAATCCTTGGCGTCGACATATCGAATAGTGTGCAGTTTCGTGTTCACTTGGAAGGGAAGGCCAAATTGGCCTCTGAAAAACTTGGCGTGCTCAGCAGAGCGGGACAGTATTTTAAACCGGCACGTCTCTTGCAACTTTACAAAGTGCCTCTGCGTTTCGCTTGGTGAGTGCAGGTGGCCGGAGGCCCTTTTTGCTGGAAATGAGGCATTATATCCTGGTCCTCACGGGTGAAAACGCATCTGCATTTTGATTTGTAATAGAGGATAAATGTGGATGTCTATGGGCCGCAGCAGCCACTTACCATCAGGTGGACTGTGTGCTCGTTTTTCACCCTTATCCTATAAAAAAAAAGAGCGGTTCGAATCGTCGACAACCGAGTTCATTCTAATCGGCTTGATACACTGGCACTACGTAGAGATGTTGCATCTCTTTGCGTATTTTATCGCATCTATCACGGGGAGTGCTCTGAGGAATTGTTCGGACTAATTCCACCCGCTCAATTTCAACATTGCACATCGCGACAAAATTTGCGTTACCATTTATACCATCTGGATGATTGGCGGTCCACCACAGTGCGATTTAGAAGAAGTTTTCTCCCTCTCACAACTTCCTTGTGAAATCAATTATCACCAGAGAATTTTCCGGACCGATACGACTTAGGAACCTTCAAGAAAAGAGCTTACACCTTTCTAAAAGGCCTTCAACGCAATCTGCAATTCCCCTTGTGTTGCGGTTGTTCATGGGCGGCGGTAGTCACTTACCAGCAGGTGAGCCGCATGCTCGTTTGCCCCCCTCTTCTATAAAAAATGTGGTAATTGCGTACTATTTACAGATGTAACCAACTTAAAAAAAGATGCTTTGTCACCTCCGAGGCCCAAGAGGGAATACCCCCCCAACAAGTTATTATAGTATACCCTCCAACCCACAATACAATTGTGCAAAAGCTGTTATTTGGTGGAAAAATATTGGTAACAAGATGTTAATCATACGAAATTCTTGGCAGAATAAGATAGACAGATAGAAAATTCGTTATTGCACTGAAACAAACAAACATTTGGTAAAAAGACGAACGTAATACCAAAAACGCATTCTGTGCCAGCTAACCTTTGGTAGTGTGGTGAGAGCTATGGGTAGATACGCAACAGAGAAAACTTATTTTCACATAATATTCAAAAATGTAATATAATATTAATATGTAAGAGTCCTATAACTTATTTTATAGTCTATCCTATAATTTAAATAAAGATTGAATTTAAGTACATGTCTGCACCTGATAGTAAATGGACGATGTGACACATAGAATATATCTATTCTCGATTGAGAAACAAAATGCAGTAAGACGAAAAATGCCGTTATCAAAAAAGGTCTCCGGTCACCCCTGAGGACTAAGATGAAATAATCCGTTAACATTAAATAAGGGACTGCGGCCCTCATTACTACTTATAATACAATATTAGCGGAATGCCCTATTTTTGCTTTAAAGCCCTTATTTTGAAAACTTAAGAACATTTTTCCGTCAGCCCTAAGACATGTACAATGCTAAATTCGTTTGTATTTTTCTTAATAAAGTTTATAATATTAAAATATTAGTAACACCGAATAATAATACCAACGATAAATATATTTTATATATTATTTACTTGCAGAGATAGATTACTTTCATAATATTTTATTTAAGATTTAAATTTTCCGTATGTACTTTGCTAGACTAATGAATGGAAATCAAGCCGCAGTCTAAGTTAGATTTGATAGCATACAGGCAACTAAACAGACACATCTCCAAATGCATGCAGTTTTTTTTATTCTTCTTAAAAAAAACTTTACTCCTAAACTAGGATTTTCTCCTGTGTCGTGGAGGCAGTTTATAAACATAAATTGCACAAGGACAAATATCCAGACCCGGAACAATTATTTGTAGGCCATACAAACAATTATTCCGTGCGGGATTCGAACCCGCGGCCCCCAATGCAACAACTGATTGCTAAGCCACTGCGCCACGGAGTTGTGGGACTTACGCGACTTTAATACTGCTCGTATTGAAGAAGCGATTGAGCGGATCCAGGGCTCCAAATTCTTTGCTAGAGATCTGTCTACTAGAAAGAGCCAACTGTCGAAGCTTAAACCCGAGTGTGGCAGCGTCGTTTCCGGGCTACCTGAGATTTTGAGTGAGATTGAGAGGTACTATGGGCAGCTGTACACATCATCATTGGAACCACGCGCAAGTGTGAGTAGCGATCCAAGAGCAAGACTTATCCGACAATGTTCCAATGATATTCCAGTCGTTAGTCCGAGCGAGATTAGAATAGCTCTCCAGCACCTCAAAAACGGCAAGGCCCCAGGTGAGAATGGAATTATAACCGAGCCTCTGAAAGCGGGTGTAAAACTAGTACACGTAGTACTTCAGAAGCTCTTTAATTCCGTCCTCAATGGTGGCATCACACCACAGGCGTGGAGCGGAAGTGCTATTAAAAGTAAAGTGATATTAAAAGACAATATATTAATATTTCACACTAATAACTTAAAATTAAAAAGAATTAAATTTAATTCCATCCTCCACGGTGGCACAAACTTCTGGTGGTCTTGTTCTTCAAGAAAGGTGACAACGCTCTTGAAGAACTACAGATCGATTTCTCTTTTGAGCCACGTCTACGTGCTATTTTCGAGAGTTTCTATTTTCGTCCCGCGCGCAGACTTGATGACTTCCAGCCTCCCGAACAAGCCGGTTTCCGAAAAGGCTTTAGCGTTAGCACCATAGACCACATACAGACCCTTGGGCAAATTGTACAGTAGTCCGAGGAGTACAACTTGTCACTTTGTCTGGCGTATGAAGAGTATAAGAAAGCTTTTGATTCCGTCGAAATTTGGGCGGTGCTGCAGTCCCTTCAGCGGTGCCTAGTTGAGTATCGGTATATCGAAGTGCTGAAGTGCTTATACAATAGGGCTACGATAGATATACGATATCCGAGTACAGGACCAGAGTACGAAACTTATCCAATTGCAGAGAGGTGTAAATCTGGGTGACGTTATATCCACAAACCTCTTCACCACTGCATTGGAATACGTTTTCGAGCTGCTGGACTGGAAAGGCTACGGTATTAACATCAATGGCGATTACATCACTCACCTACGATTTGCCGACGATATAGTCCTTATGGCTGAATCGCTGGAGTACCTAAGCACTATGCTCAATGACCTCAATAGTGTCACCCAACGGATAGGTCTCAAGATGAACATGGACAAAACGAAGATTATGTATAACGTTCATGTCACACCTATGCCGGTAGTTGTTAGGAGCACTAAGCTCGAAGTTGTTGACTAGTTTGTTTATCTTGGACAAATAATCCGACTAGATAAGTCCATTTTGTCCGAGAGGTCAATCGACGGATTCAACTCGGCTGGGCAGCGTTCGGGAAATGACAGCACATCTTTTCGTCAGGTATACCTCAAAACTTGAAAACTGGACTATATTAACAGTGCGTTTTACCAGTGATGATCTATAGAACTGAAACGTGGTACGAGCTATGGAGAGGGCTATTCTCGAGATTTCTCTGCGTCGTAAATTTAGAAATAAGAAAATCCGCAGTAGAACCATAGTGACCGACATATCCCAACGGAGTAGTAAGCGGAAGTGGCAATAGGCCGGCCATGTAGCTCGAAGTACCGACAACTGATGGGAAAAAAAGGTACTCGAGTTACGGCCTCGTACCGGTGGAAGAAGTGTAGGGCGTCCCCCCACTAAATGGAGAACGACCTGGTAAGACATGCAGGAAGTCGATGGTTGCAGGTGGCTCAGGACCTTGCTTTGTGGCATTCCTTGGGAGGCCTATGTTCAGCCGTGGACATGTGGTATGCTGTAATGATGATGATGATGAACTTAACACAAAAAGCCTTTTGGGGTTCACTGAAATTACAAATAAAATATTATTAGTGTTATTTGTAATATGTATATTATATTTAGAAATTATAGGAAAATAATTAAGAATACTTTATTTCATTTGTCGGGTGAGTATCGTAAGATTAAAATATATAAAAATAAAATAAATATACAAACTGATAGCGTCATTATAATCACGGAATAACAAGCTAAAAATTTTGTTTGAAATAATAATATAGGCCAACATAAAAATCCAGAAAGGCGTCAAACATTTTTTTTGTTATTTAACTTTTTCAACAAGTTAACTAAATTGTCACGTAGCGGTGGCCTAAAATAATCCTCTAACCAGTATAACCTCGTGGGGTGTTGTGAGAGACGACAGAAATAAATGAAACAGGAGATAGGCAGTAGCATCTTCCTTATAACAGCTGCAAATGATAAAAACTGCGGTTTCTAACCTGCTTGCTAATTCTGATTAACTATCGAGGAGGTCATTTTTCAGGAAGTTAATATTTTTGATAGGCTTTAAGGAATGTACTAAAATAACTGACCTAAAATATACATAACTAGACTATGCAAAACGGACACATAACATAAAGTTCGTAGGAAGAAACCAAAAATATTTATATGTCGCTTTAAATCGTAGTAAATGGTGAGCGAGATTTGCTCAAATTTAGAAAAAAAAACAATTATCTCGAGGATTAAACATATTTAGATAAACGTAGAAAGAAAAACATTAACTAAATACAAAATTTCATCGAAGGCGCTAGAGCCGTTCCCGAGAAACCAATTTATATAATATAGAATTGCTTACTTAAAGGATATACAGACGTATAGGGAGTCACACGAGGCACGTATTCATTGTCATTCGCTGCTTCAGCGAAGCGTAGTTTTCGTGACTTCAAATTAATGTGTGCAAGTATTTATGAGTACAATCCGTAAACTAGCGACGGCGAAATAATGAGGTGACTCGTTCAGATCTCTAGCACTATTAACCCACTTCGCGCCACGAAAATGAAGTGCTTGTTCTATTTTTATTTATAAGATTAGAAGCCATAATAGTTAGAGGGCAGTGCCGTTACCGTTACTACCTATTTAAAATCCACTGCTTATCATAGGTTCACTCCATATATTGCCTTATATAGGACACCTGCCAAAGTTGCCATGCTTGGCAGATGAATAGGCAACCGTAGATTTTTATTTATAGCTGTTATTTGGAAGTCGTTGCCTATCTTTAAGTTTCTTTTCTTCTGTCACCTGTTACAACACCCACAGGATGACATGGGGTTGTGGATATTCTTACACCACCACCTAATCAAATATATCAAATAAAGCTAATTAAGTATTAATCTAGAAGCCGATAAACTTTTATTTGAAATCATTATCATCATTACAGCTCTTCACAAGTCCACTGCTGAACATAGGCCTCCCCCCAAGAAATCCCACAATGCACGACCCTGAGCCACCTGCATCCATCGACTTCCTGCATGTCTTACCTGGTTGTCACTCCATCAAGTGGGGGGATGTCCTACACTTCGCCTGCCGGTACGAGGCTGCCACTCGAGAACCGTTCTTCCACATCGGTTGTCGGTTCTTCGAGCTATATGGCCGGCTTATTTCCACTTCAACATATTATTTCTTTGGGCTATGTCGGTTACTCTGGTTCTACTGCGGATATCCTCGTTTTTAAGTCTATCAGGCAGAGAAACGGTTAGCATTGCCCTTTCCATAGCTCGCTGAGTGACTTTGAGGTTCCTCATTCGGCCATTATTTGAAATGCCCCTTCTTAAATGAAATTGTCTAACAAATATTCACCTCAGTTCCAACTAGCGACATCTGGTAAACTGAAGATTATTATCTTTTTATAAAAAATAATTTAAAGAAATAAAAATAAATAAGTTTCTTATACATATTATAAGGTAATGTTACATTACAATCCCACCTGGTGATAAGTGATGATGCAGTTCTAGATACTCGTAGTAAGCCTATTCACCCTTGCATTGAACAAGGGCACACGCAGATTGTAATGGGACGGAAAGACAGACGCTGGAAACTATTCGACTTAAACTTAGGTATTTGAAATATACCTATTAAGTTATATCTTTGTATATTAAATAAGTGTGTTCTTAAAATAAAATAAGTTAATATTTTAAATATTCTTAACAATAATAATAACATTGCGTTTTAAAATTAATTTATACACAATTTCAAGTAAATTGAAATGTTATGCAAATTTATTCGTGTGTTCGAGTTTCAAAACGGTTAATTCTTACGAGTACACGGTGAACAGCCACATAATTTCGAATTGTCTTCAAGGCCGAAGCTTCAGGGAATATTAATCTAATCCAAATCAAATTTGTCGAAACATTCTGTCTTTTAATTCGTACATATTTTTTTTATAGGAGAGGGGGCAAACGAGCATGCAGCTCACCTGGTGGTAAGTGACTACCGCCGCCCGCGAACAACTGCAACACCAGGGGAACCAGGAAAATTGCAGGTGCGTTGCCGGCCTTTTAAAAAGGAGTAGGCTCTTTCCTTGAAAATCCCTAAGTTTTATCGGTCCAGAAAAATCGCTGGTGGTATTCGATTCCACAAGGAAGTTGTGCGAGGAAGAAAACTTCTTCTAAATCGCACCGTGGTGGACCGCCAATCATCTAGATGGTATGGATGATATCGAGAGTTCCGCCGCGATGTGCGTTCATGAAATTTGACGGCTGGATTAATCAAAAATATTTCCTCACAGCACTCCCCGTGGTCAATGCGAAAGAAAATGCAAAGGGATGCAACATCTCTCCGCAGTGCCAGTGCGCAGTGAATTGGGCCGTTCGGAAAGGAATCGGTCGTCGACGATTCGAGCCACTCTGCGCTGGATGCGGTGAAGTGAAAGGAGCTGGCACTGGGGTGCCCCTGCCCATAGATGAGAAGAGTATTCCATATGAGGTAGAACCTGCGCCTTGTAAAGTTGCAGGCGGTGTGCCGGCGTGAAATATTGTCCTGCTCTGCTGAGCACGCCAAACTTTTTAGAAGCCAATTTGGCCTTCTCTTCCAAGTGACCACGAAACTGCAATCACTCGATATGTCGACTCCGAGGATTCCGATACTGGCTGAGGCAAGAAGGGGAGAGCCTTGAAACTGAGGAGACACGACAAAGGGGTTCCTTTTAGCGGTAAACGTGCAAACTTGAGTCTTCTGAGGATTAAACTGGACTAGATTTAGTCGCTCCCAATCCGAGACTTTGCTTAGCAAAGACTCGACTTCATACACTAGTTTGTTCCGGTACTCGGCGACGCTTTCCCGAGATCTAAGAAACCGAAATTCATATGCCTCAGCGAATTTCATTAAAAATGCTAATTTACCACCAACCTAATGTTATTTTAACGATAAACCTTGTAATTTTCTACAACTATATTTAGTTATTAATTTGCCATCGTATAGATCAAATGATATACATCCAAATAATTACAAGAATCGCAAATTACGAGGTATCCCAAAAGTAGTTCTTAGAGAAAATTTAATGACTAAGAGAACAGCTTCAAAGGTGCCATCCGTCAGCTGTACGTGGCAGTCAAAGCATTTAATTTTGTACGTGGTAGAGCCATGCTGCAGCTATATTAGTAGTATAGTTGTAGCACTAATGGGTCGGTTCGACCTGGGAAGGATTATGCCCTCACAGAATAGCAGCGTAAATTAGCAGCTTAACGCTGCTGTGTTTCGTATGGTGAGTGCAGAGAACCGGAGACCCTTTTTACTGGAAAAAAGCATTCCATCTTAGTCCTCACGGATATCAACGCATCTGCATTTTGAATCTTTATTGAGCCTATGGGTCACAGCAACCACTTCCCATCAGGTGGACTGTGTGCTTGTTTGTTACACTTATTCTATAAAAAAATACTCTCTACAACAGGAGTGGCACAGTGCTTAAAAGGTATGGCTCTAGTGTGTGTTGTCCCACAGCGTGAGTTGGTGGAAGATACACCTGCGCCTGCGTTTTTTTGAATCTCAATATATACAAATAAAAAATTACTAAATTTTCTGTTGAAAATTCATATACAACTAAAATATGTGGGAAATTCTTAACTTGTGTCATTCGATTATTTAAGCAGTTTTAATAATAATAAAGCCAATGTCTAATAGACAGATATTGGTATAAAATCGGTGGGACTTGCCACTTCTACAAGCGTGAGTGTGGGTGCACGCAGCAGCATAACAGTGTATATGTTGTTGTTTGGATCTATATTAAAACTGTTTGAATTTTTCTGTTGTTTTTATAGATTATTTTAATATATTTTTAATAACTCTAGCTATAGTTTAAATTTGTTAAAACTCGTATGGGCTTTGCCTGAAATAAATAAATATACTCGTAATAAAAATTAAATTAAAATAGCGCAATAGACGAGAGGAAATTAATCCCCAATGTAAGTATTTGGTACAGCCTAGTAATAATTGTTCTGGGTCTAAATGTTGGTCCATATCCAGTTTACGCATAAAAATACCACATTTTTTAAAAAGTAACAAACTTACAATCCACCGGATGATAAGTGATTACTGCAGTCCATGGACACCAACAGCCAACTTTTGATAATGAAGGTTGCAATTGCGTTAAAATCTCTTTGAACTGAGATAAAATACCTCGACGAATAAAGAGAAAGGTACAATATATTTATACTTGAATAGCTTTTAAAACATTAACTCCTAATCATTGGGCGAAGAATTGGCCGACAAGGTCAATTCACGAAATAAAGGTCACGCGATTTGGCCCCGCTAAATTTTTTCTTGTGAAGTTTCTTGAATTCGCAGGTCTATGCAAACAAACTACAAACGACCGATGCCCTAAAAATGAACATAATACAGGCCATCGCTCAAATTCAGCCAGGTCTATGCAGAAGAGTCATTGAAAATTGGACCACTCTGATCCGTGCCACTGTTAGTGTGGTGACGGTGCGGCGGCTCCACTCGCCGTCCGTAACAGCGGCTTAATGCTGCTATGCCTTATATGATGAGTAGATAACTGGTGACTCCTTTACATGTACTCACAGAATACCAGCGTGAAGTAGAGGTTTACCTCTGCGTTTTGCTTGGTGAGTGCAGGTGGACGGAGGCCCTTTTTACTGGAAATGAGGCATTCTATCTTAGTCCTCACGGGTGACAACGCATCTGCATTTTGATTCGCAAACGAGGATAGATGTAGATGTCTATAGGCCGCAGCAACCACTTACCATCAGGTGGACTGTGTGCTCGTTTGTCACTCTTATCCTATAAAAAAAAACATGTAACCAGACATTCTATTTTAGTCGTCAGTGACAATTAGTAATTAAAATTCGTTGTCCTAAAGAGGATATAGATCTATAGGCCACAGCATCCCCTTTTCATCAAAGAGACTGTGTGCTCGGTTGTCACCCTTATTCTACGCAAAAAATTAAATAAACTTTTGTTAAGTTAATTAAGTGCCTATATCATCTTGCCTGCATCACCACTTACCATCAGGTGGCTTACATCAGTTAGAAAAATATGTTTTCATAGTTTTTTCCCTTACTAAAAAGCATATATCATGCCCCTTTAACACTCCAATTGCTCGGATTGACTTTAAAAATCACGTAAATGAAAATATATTACATAAGACTTGTACTTGTTTCAAATAAATTGATAATTTAGTCTCATTTATGCCATCACATTTTGATACGTAATCGAGGATAGATGTAGATGACTATGAGCTACAGCAACCACTTACTATCAGGTGGACTGTCTGCTCATTTTTCACCATTATACTATAAAAAAACATTGGCTACTGCAAGGCAAAATATGCCATTGCCATGTAAGTGTATATGTGTAAGTTATAAACAAACGTTACCATAGATGACTTAATGAGTGAGGTGACTTATTATTACAGAGTGAAGCTCTCATAGTGTAATATTAAAAAAGATAGATAAGACATCTTTTCGTACTTTTGTAAATATTATAAGCCAGTGCTTGACGACTATCCCATCCGTCAGTAAGTGGTGATGCAGCCACACATGGTAAAGCGCACTGACTTAGCTTAACACACTATACACACTTGACTTATAGACTTCCTTGCTGTACGCATTATAAACGACGAAGCAATGTTTGGTTCGTATGACATGTCATAGACATGTCATTCTTTTCTGATAATACAACCGGATACATCTGAATCATCAAATTTAGAAGCGGAACAAAGTCTTCCCAGTGTCCCGGCAAGTATTGTAAGTGTAAACTTACAATACTTGCCGGGTGTGAATGTGCAAAATTTTAAGTATTTATTATGTATTACCTAAGAATTTTAAGGACGAAATAACTTAACGTTAGGTTTTTTCCTTTATTTTTGTTCTATTTATCAAAGTATTTTCCTATGCAATTGATGCATTTATACGCAGTGGCAGTTTATTGATACCCTTTTTGAAAAAAAAAACAGCTGGACGGGAGGTAACAAATTCTTTAAAGGTATTTTATACTGCTTTATTAATCTTAGCCGCAAGGTCTGGTAAATACGGCGGATGAAGGAGATCTTCCAACTCTAGCTCTTGTAACTTAGTCAGTCTGATGTACAGTATGAGTTCACGCGTTGTCGTGCAGGAGTAGCGGGGACGAGTGATAAACCAAAGCTGGTTGGAGACGAACTTCTCCATCATGGTGCTCAGTTCTTTACAGTACACATCTACAGTAATGTAGTCTCGATACAGTGGGTGTAAATATGAGCGATTTAGGAGAAAAGTTTAAAGCCGCAATTCGTAAATCGCCAATTTTTATTACGAACATACATCAAGATCGTCATCGGAAGAAAGTGACATAATTAGTTATATTAAAATGAAAACACAGGAAACAGTATCGCTCGATAAAATTCAAATAAAAAAGCTACCAATCACAAAGCCTATAATTTTGATTGTAAATAGTGATAATTTATCATTGTTTCTTGATGCAAATGTATGGCCGAAAAGTATTGTTTTTTTCAAAAAAATTGTTTATTTCAAACATTGAATTACGAACAGAGATGCCTCTGTAAACGGCAACTCACACCTTAGAAATAATTAAAACCCAAGTAACATTTGCTAGCTTCAATTGTAAAAACGTGAAGTGCACCGTGGACAGCATTAAAGAACTGTGTAGTAACGCAGACTTAATTGCGCTCCAGAAGACTTGGCTGTTACCGGACGAGATACCTTATCTCAGTACAATAGATGATAGTTTAATGTCTACGGGTAAATCTGCTGTGGATACAACGATGGGATTGCTGTGCGGGCGACCTTATGTAAAAGTCCTTATGTAAAAGACCACGACGTAAAAGTGTTGCGTTGCGATAATGCTCGCATGTGCGCGATTAAAATTGTGACGACAGATATACCTTTTATTGTGATATGTGTGTATATGCCTAGGGTTTGCAAGGACAATCTTCCTGAACACTCTGATTGCCTCAGTGCGGTAAGTACTATAGAATAGAACAGAATAGAATAATTTTTTATTCAATATAGATCACATGTGTAATTCTTATTGAAAGTCATTTTTTACTTTACCACTGGTTCGAAAAAAAACCTCTGTCATGGGAAGAACCAGCAAGAAACCCAGCGGGACTTTTTTTTAAAGCAAATTTTACAACAACTAACTATATAGGTACAAAATTTATTTTAGAAACAGCTTGGAAGCGATCACCTCATTTTCAGGGGTTATTATCAACCATGTATTCATTTATACTATAATAACCCTTTTTATACAGTTTCAACTTAACAAAACATTTAAACTTGCTAATGGAGGGAGCCTGTACACTTTCCGGGACCTTGTTGTAATAGCGTATACATTGCCCCAAGAATGAATTACTGACTTTGTGGAGTCGAGAAACTGGTATCACTAGCTTGTGTTTGTTCCTAGTGTTTACAGAATGCACATCACTTTTTTTACTAAAACTACCTTTGTTTTTGTGAACATACATTAAATTTTCGTAAATATACTGAGAGGCCAAAGTTAATATATTTATTTCTTTAAATTTATCTCTAAGAGACTCTGTCAGTTTTAGGTTGTAAATAGCTCTAATGGCCCTCTTCTGTAAAACAAAAATAGTTTCTGAATCAGCCGCATGTCCCCATAGCAAAATCCCATAAGACATTATGCTATGGAAATAACTGAAATAAACTAATCTAGCTGTCTCGACACTAGTGAGACCTCTAATCTTTTTTACAGCATAGGCTGCAGAACTTAGTCTGCTTGCTAGTTTGGATATATGGGGGCCCCACTGAAGCTTTGCGTCGAGAGTGATGCCAAGAAAAACAGTGGATTCAACAGGGCTCAGTTCTTTCCATATAAAAACACATTGGTACTCAGATTTCTAACATTCGTTGTTGTAAATTTAATACATTTAGTTTTATTTCCGTTTTAAATGTAAATTATTAACGTTAAACCAATGCACTAATTTTGATATAGCATTATTCACTTCGTCACATTTAAATGATTGACGTTTAAGTTTAAAAATCAAAGAAGTATCATCAGCAAATAATACTATATCATGATTATCCCCTACAATAGAAGGTATGACATTAATTTACACTAGAAACAGGAATGGGCCGAGAATTGAGCCCTGAGGGACACCCATTAGTACAGGTGAGCCGGAAGAACTTTTATCATTGATAATAACTTTTTGCATTCTATTACCTTAAATATGAAATTATAAGTTTAAGCGCTGTGTTCTTGACACCATAGTACTGCAGCTTCCTGATTAATGTCTCATGGTGAACGCAGTCGAAGGCCTTGGAAAGGTCACAAAATATACCCAAAGCATCCTCTGAATTCTCCCATGCACAAAAAATATGTTTAATAAGCTCAACTCCAGCGTCAGTTGTTGAGCGACCCCTTGTAAAACCGAATTGATTTCTATGTAGCAATTTATTATTATTAAAGAAACTTAACATTTGATCTAAAATTATTTTTTCAAAAATTTTACTAAATGTTGGTAGTACAGAAATTGGTCTTAAATTGGCGGAGTCTAATGTACTACCAGATTTAAATAAAGGTATGACTTTACTAAGTTCATTAAATCAGGAAACACACCAGATTCGACGCTTGTATTAAATATAGTGGGCAGATAAGGTGCTATTATATCTATTATAGATAAAATAACTTTAACGGAAATCCCCCATAAATCTGCCCGTTTTCTTAACATCAATAGTTTTAAAATATTAAACGATATCTTTTGGCAGTACTCTATGGAATTTAAAAGTATTTGAACAAGCCTTTACATTTTGTTTGAGCAATGATTCGGCGACAGTAGGAGAAAAGTTTAATGATTTAGTTGTCAAAAAAGGAACATCAGTAAAATGTTTCTCAAAAGCCATAGCAACTTCTTGATCAGATCGGGTTAAATTATTGTTAATATTCAATTGAAAATCCGAGTTGCGCGGTTGGACCTTGCCCGTTTCACTATTTATTATTCTCCAGGTCATTTTAATTTTGTTTGATGCAGTTTTAATTTTGTTACTTAAATGTAAAGCCTTAGCTGTGGCGCACACTTTTTTAAATATTTTAGAATATGTTTTTACATAATCTCTAAATATAACACTACTATTAAATGATCATTCATTATAAAGCTCGTATAACCTTCGCCTACTCTTATAAATTCCTACTGTCGCCCATTCATTAAATGATTTGCGACTGTTAAAGAGGAAGTTTTAGAAGTAAATATCCTACTAAATTCACAAGTTAAAGTTATAATTTTAAATAAAGTACCATTTAAATAATTAGCACTGTTTTTAAATGAAAGTGATGGAAGTCTTTTTATTATATTACTTCTAAACCTCTCCATGCGATGTTCATTTATTGGAACAAACACAACTTTCTTATTTTTCTGTTTCTTGTGTATGTAAGGCAAAGATACCAACTGTCCACAGTGATCTGAACTTAAATTTTGAATAATTGATTTATGCAAGGGCTTAACATCTGTAAAAATATTATCTATACAGGTCGCACTAGGCCCAGCAATACGTGTTGGTTCTAAGAATAAATTAACAAGATTATACGATTTAAACAATGAGCTAAACTTAATACTAATGGAAGAAGTTTCAAGGAGATTGATGTTAAAGTCTCCACATATTACAACAGGCTTGTTCTGTTTACTAAGTTTGAGCAAAACTTCTTCCACAATACTTTCAAAATAGTCATAAGTAGCACATGGGGGTCTGTAAACACCTACAACAATGAGGTGCTCGAGCTCGACACAAGCCATTTCTACAGTTCGCTCAACAGAGAGGCTCACTATATCCTTACGTTCTTTATATAATAATGATTTATCTGCTAGTATTAAGGAGCCACCACGTAAACTTTTTTCTCTATTGAAGGAACTGACCACCTGGTGATTTCTGAAATTAAACATGAAATTATAATATTTTAGCCAATGTTCAGTAATACACAGGATATGTATGTTGTTACTATTTAAAAACAATTCAACTTCTAATTCTTTGCCCATCATGCCTTGTATATTTTGATGCACCAGGTGTAAACAATTTTTATTACTTATTTGTGGGCTACATTCAAAGTTAATTAAACTCTCATTATTGCTAGGGATTGCCTCTATTGTCGCATTTACTAATTTAAATTAGTTGGAACTGATTCCAAATTAATTTTCAAATAATTATCCTGCCCAATAAAAGCAGTCTTGGTAGCCAAAAACTTGGCTGAGTTAAAAAGTAAAAAATAAGATAGCACATTTGCTATCAGTCTTAAATTATATTTGGATAGGTAATACCTATCTTTTGTCCAAAACTGTTCTATTAAATTATTTATGTCAATTACATGAAATTTGTCATTATTATCATTACAATTATATGTCAAATTTAAATTATTATTACATATTAAATTATGCATTTGTATATTTAAATTATGTCTTAAATTATTTTCCTGTGGCAATCCATGTATATAAGGCAGTGTTAACAAGACAATTTTGAGTACATTTAAGTTATTAAGTTGTTCAATATATCTTAATAACTGTTTGTTGTTTACACTGCCTCTTCTACCAACAAAAATTATTATTGTATAATAATATCTATTTATATTATCTATATAAATATCTATTTGGGCAAAATTTAGTAACTATAATTTTATTTAGGATATCACTAAAAGATGCTCCAGGCATGCAGCAATTTGTAATTTTTTTGTCCCTTTAAAGAGTAATTTAAAGTCATGCCTAGATTTTTTCCTATGTCATCGCTATACACAATTATATTATTTTTGTTAATATTTAAGTTATTTTTTATTTTAAGCTCCTCTGCTATGGTACTGTCATAGAGTTTTGGTGGTGGTATAATATTATCAGCACACACCGACCCTGAAGAAGCTGGTATTGAATGCTGACACTCACATTGATGTTTAACTAAGAAGTCAAAACGCTCCTCATTGTATTTACATGTCTTTACCAGATTATCCATTGCCAGTATGTGTTCTTTTATTTCGTTTTGGGCTGATTTATATTTATTGGATACCGTTTGAAGGGAATTTGTAAGAGATAATATTTCTGATTTAAGGCACTCTACGTCAGTCTCATAACATTTTCTTATGTTATCCACCTCAATCGAATACAAATTAAGTTCATATATCAATGCTTGCTTTTGTTTACATAAATTTACATAATTTTTGGTATTAAACTTATTTTTTATTAATTTTTGTACTTTCCTTATATATTTATTAACTTTTATATACTTCTTCAATTTGGTTTTACTGCAATTAATCCTCACTGAATTTTCTGAAGTGGAAGAGTCGTCACCAGTCTAGTCTATTGTTGCAGATTGCTGTAAAATTCTTAAAGTATTACATTGCACAAGCTCAGAGAACAGGCTTTAAGTCTGGGAGGCGTTAAGATTATCTATATATGTTTTAAATTGTATTATTTGCTCATTAGCCTCATTCAACTGTAACTTCAATGCAGCAATGAACCTGAGAGCTTCCTCATATTCCTTGCTGCATCGGTCAAACTCATTAGCAATTCCCTGTAGCTGATCTCTTTCTTTTATAACACTAGTGTATTCTGTATCTAACTTAACCATATCACATTTCAATTGTGTGGTTTTGGCAATTATGCCAACTATTTCTTTTTCATTATCATCCCTTTCCTTAAGCAACAGTTCACACTGCTCCCTGGACGCCTTAAGTTCTTGGAGCGCAAGCTGGAGTTGGTTCTCCATCTGGCGCTCATCTTGGCGTTGCGAGTATTCATTTTACTATTTATTATAAATAATAAAAGAAAACAAAGATCGAAAACAGAAGGAGCAGAGTAAGCTAATATCGAGTTATTGGTTTTTTTTTATTTACAAGTCTCAAATCAAATTATCGTTAAAACAATTCGAAAAGAAACCCGCAAAGAATGTAAAAGATCCGAGTAATAGAATAGATCTTTAAAATTATAAAAGGAATGATATTAAATAAGAATTACAATAATTTTAAAGCAATGTTTGTTACCTGTCACTTTTTTGTTCCAACACCAAAATGATGGTTATAACATTTGTGTACCGACTTTCTTAAATATTAAATACAAAGCGGCAGTAATTATTAACTATAACATAAAATTGAGGTGGATATAATGAATTTACAATATTTAAATTATTAAAATTTATTGAGACCAATTACTTTTACAACTTATCACCAGGGTTGCCACAGCAAAAAAAAATATATATATAAAATATAATAGATGAGTACGGCATTGACTGTGTGTATATATTAGGCGATTTTAACTCTCATCCTCATACGCTATTTTTTAAAGAACTCATAGAATATAGTAGTGAACAAAAGTGGAATTGTATAGATATTGACTTTCTAGGCCTCCATCCGGCACATACACTTTTTTGAGCCAATCACAGGGCTGTATGCGATGGTTGGACCATTGTGTTGTGACATGTCCTCAGTGTGTAATGTTTATGTAAAATACGACATCACCTGATCAGAACATTTCCCTCTTATGATCGAATGCGACTTGGTGTTATTAACACCAAAATTAAAGTATTTTATTATATACCAACATGTTATATTAATTGCCAGGTTATATGGGGAAAGAGGTCCAAACGTAAAGAGATGTGTACAAGTATGAGTGCCATAGAAAGTTACGGCAAATAGATTTACCTTCAGAATTTATGTACTGTGCTGATAGATGTTGTACAGAGATAAAGCATAGATTTGTAATTGACAAATTGTATAATGACATTGTCTCTGTCCTAAGTGAGGCCGCGATTGCTAGCCGAGCGTATAAGAAACATTGGTCCAAAACCCGTTGGAACAGATATGTTAGAGAGGCTCATGGGAAGGCTAGACAGAAATTTCATCTTTGGATGGCTAATAGACGACCAGATTATAGTGAATTATTTGATCAAATGCGTATCAGCCGAAAAGTTTTTAATCACGCTTAAAATGGTGTCAATATCATAAGCATCAAATTGAAATAGACAACATAGTGTCATCGCATACCAAAAAAGATTTAGACTACACGCAACGGGCCTATGGAGCCCTTCGGATCCAATATAACATTGCATTTCGGGTGCTGATGGGGCTGTTCCGTCACTACAGCGCATTAACCATGTTTGCTCAATCTCTGCTGCATCTCTGGTGAGCATGGTTAGGGCCAACCCCAATGGTATTCTAAAAATAATAAGTGACAGAGTGTACTGTCCCTAACTGCAACACTGTTGTAGGATGCATTTGCCTAGCAACTAATTATAAATATATAATAATAACGATAATAATTTTAATGCTTGTATCGAATGTTAATAAAATAATAGAGTATTTAATTAAAGTTTTATAATAATCATAATTCTTAAAAAGTTAATGTAATAATGAGTCCTAGATATTTGAAATTAAATAAATAATTATAAAAAACGTTCATCTTGTTTGGTAAGAAACTGTGACGAATCACACCGGCGCTAGACCACCAAACAGTGACCATCACTTTTCTAGGGGTAAGTTTTCGTTTAGGGCATTGTTTACGTACTAAACCAATATCCAACCAACTTGCTGAGTGCTTTGCCATTTTTCGATTGTCAAACCAAATCTAATTTTTGTCGAAATAACAATACGGTTTAAATTCCTTCGTTCGTGTGCCTGTTGAGCAGTGCAAGGCACGTCTTGATGCGTACTTCGCGCTGACGATCATATAATTAGTGGGGCGTCCGTTTGTCAAGCTTTATTACCTTGCCGATTTTACGCAAATGGACCAGTATTGTTTTGATGCTAATGTCAAAAGTTATTACTATTTTAGCCGTAGACTGAGTATCACCAGATTCCACAATCGTCTTTTATTCATCATTGTCGACCAAAGTTTTCAGACGACTAAGGGGTTCAGTTTTCAGGTCATTATTTCCAGAACGGAATCAGGCAAAGTACGAGTAATTGCAGGTGGTGCGTTGGTTTTTAGTATTCGCTCCGTAAACGTCGTTGATGATGCGTGCCGCTAGTGCCGTGTTGCTGCCACGACGGTACTCATATTCAATAATTACTCAAATTTTTGAACGTATCCATGATGAAGAAAAATATTCAAATGCGATGAATTTTAACGCTAATCAATAAACAAATGAATAGTTTATTAAAAAAATTGCATGTTCTTAAAATAAAATTAATTTGAAATTAGAATTCTTAGCCAAACAAAAATTATTTAAAATTGGCCAGTCCTGCAGAACAGCAATTTCATAGGTAAAGAACTATTATTTATTTATTATTGAAAGCAGGTTAATTCTAGGAACTGATATATGCGCTATTATAGATGACACAGCAGACACAATATTATGAAATTAAGACAAAGCAAAGATACAAAAGCTAATAAAGAAATATGTCGCATTTAATAATACCTAAGTGCAATATAACTAAGACAATAAAAACACATTTTATACGTGGTAGAGTCACGCTATACTTGGTAGAGCCACGCTGCAGCTATATTATTGATGTAGCACGAATGGGTCGGCAAGACCATGGAAGGACAACGCTCTTACAGAATACCAGCGTAAAAAGGAGAATATTGATGCTGTGTTTCGTATGGTGAAAATAGAGAACCGGAGACCCTTTTTGTTGGAAAAGAGGCATTCTATCTTTGTTCCCAGAGGTGACAACACATCCGTATTTTGATTTTTAATCGAGATTAATGTAAATGTCTTTATGCCATAGCATGCACTTACCATCACGTGGATTCTTTTGTCATTTTTATTCTATAAAAAACATGTATATAACTATGCAGCAGCTGTTAAGGGACATGGATGAATATGGATGTTACCGAATTTATTAAAAATTGCAGCTTCAAAATTGAGCATGAGTTTTTTATCGTATAGAATTTGTATCGACATTGAGTGTTCTTGTAAAGCAAAACGTAATTCTATGTAGGAAATTTCGCCTGTTCGGTGTTCATATTTCCATATAATGTTAGGCGACGACGATACAACAACTTGGTTTAGTCTTAAAAACGCCTCTTACAACGATTCCTGATTGATTTTCGGTTTCTTTTAGATGATATGATGTATTCCTACCACACCACAAAAAGCTAGCTGCTTAACAACATTTCGGCTGACTTGACATCACTTTCTAATACAACATAGGTTGTGAAGTGTCAAAAAATGCAAGGTTTTGAAACCTTCTGTATGTACTGAGCCGCATCTTCGGTTACTATTTTACGATGAGTCAAGATAATTTATATCAATGAATTTCTGCTGTGTATAAACCATCCCCCTATATTGCCTCACATGGAGATATTTGCTCTAGTTGCCACAGTTAGCAGGCAAACTCTGTTATTCATTTCTTTAAGTTGTTATCAGCGATTCTGTTGCCCATCTCCTGTTTTTTTTCCTCTGTCGGATTTTACGACATCCATGGTATGATATAAAGTAGTGGATTTTCATCTACGTATGGACTGGATGAAGCATGTTAAGAAAAAAGCACACGAATCAAATCTATTTTTCTTAATAAGCGTAGTATATTAAGGCGTATATACTCTCTGCTTTATTAAGAATTTTTAAATATATTTCTCATAAAATTTTGATCAAGCAGAAATTAGGTCGGTAAAGATATTCACATTATGAGTTTATAACTTTAATATTTCATTTTATTTTATAGCGGTTACCCTAAATGACGCAACGGTATAATATCCAACGCTAGAATTTAAATAATCAAGAAAAGAATTTGATATTACCTTCAAAATTGTACTTAAATACTACCAAAGGACTAAAAAGATGTGCGATGTACATCATTTTATTTTTATTTTTAACGCATACATAATATACAGCATATTTGACGAATGTTTTTTGATACTTATAATTAGAAGCACAATAAAAACTGCCCCAGCGTCCATGCTATTAAAAAAAGCATTGCTACTCTACCGGTACTATGATTTTAAAAACAATTGTTTTGAGTATTTAGCCTATTTAACTTGAATAAATATTACACGAATAAATATCAAGATTCGTAGAATTTTTTTCTACAAATATTTCATCTGTGCAATATTTGAACCCACGGACTTGTAGCGCCGTAGCGAATAACTTAAGATACCGTCCTCGTACCTTAAGTCACTTCGTTGCGTTAATTAATCTATATTTTAATAAATGCTAAAAGAGGGAGGAGTGTTTCATGTCGTGCAAATACACAATGAAACGGTCTTCATTAACTTTGTGACACGGGAGTAAATAAAAAAGAACTTGTTTGCCGCAAAATTCTATTTAATGCCGTCGCCATTTCTTTACGCCCTCTAAACGCATTGCTATAACATTTTAATATTTAGTGGTCATATTTTTTTAGATGAGAGCAAGAAGTAACACGTGTAAACTATAAAACCATATAAATAATTAGCCAAAGTAGAAACTCTATTATGTGGTATAGCATATGTATTACTTAATCAAACTATTTTGATTCTTAATCGAGGATAAGTGTAGATGTCTATGGGCCACAGCATCCACTTGTCACCGGGTGGACTGTAGGTTTGCTTGTCTTTCTAATTATCTATAAAAAAAACTATATACGAGTATGTTACATTAAGAATGTTGCGGTGACAATAGAGCTCGTAATAAAAGTTACTCGGAACTATACGTTTGTTTTCATCCATATATCGAACCTACAACCTTATATGACGACCCTGCCATTTGAGTCGTACTTCCATTGGGTGGTGGGTATTCTTACACCGCAACTACATAGTTCTCTTACATGGTTATTATATAGGAATATATCCCAACATATGGAGTAATACAAAATTCATTTGTAGGACCTTCAATTTATGTTCTTGGTTCCAAAAAATGAAATTTTATTTCTATATAGGAAAAACAATCCATTAGATGAATGTATTTTTATCTTCAATTCATAATTATGTCGTACTTCTAATATAGCAGCTAATATCAGTTATATTTAGAACTCACAAACTTATTTGCATTTACCACAGGGAGTGCTCTGAGGAATTGTTCGGAATAACTCTAGCTGCAAAATTTCAACACTCATCGCGACAAATGTCACGATACTATCCAAATAATTTGAATGCTCGGTAGTCCAATACTTTGCATTTTACTATGAGTTTTTTCCTCGTATGACCTCTTCTTGGAATCGTTTACCACCGGTGATTTTTCCGTAACGATACGACTGAGGACTTACTGAGACAAGAAAAAAACTTACTCCTTCCTAAAATGCCAGCAACGCACCTGCGATTACCCTATTGTAGCAGTTGTTCATGGGCGGCGGTAGTCACTTACCATCAGGTGAGCAGAATGCTTGTTTGCCCCCTCTTCTACGAGTACAAAAGAAACATAAGAAATGAATACAGTGAAAACTAAATAACAAAAACATTACTGCAGTGACAGTTATTTTACTTAAGCGACAGAAATAAGGAAAGGTAACAGGGCAAGTAAATGTCCTCCGTGCTACGCCAATGTGCGTTGGCAGACCTGCTTGTTCGCGTATTGTAATATTTTAGGTGAGCGCTTAGCACACCCCCACCCACTTAGCTACCACAGTTTTAAGCCGATATTGCAGTATTTGTTTTTAACCTCTGTCAATCCACCCACATGTCAATTTTTTTATAGGAGAGGGGGCAAACGAGCATGCGGCTCACCTGATGGTAAGTGACTACCGCCGCCCATGAACAACTGCAACACCAGGGAGGGAATTGCAGATGCGTTGCCGGCCTTTTAAAAAGGAGTACGCTCTTACAATATTGCACTAAACAAAACAATTTATTCAATTTGACTACTATAAGTACTTATGTCTCGGTTAAAATCGTAAAAATTCCATAGATTCCATATTAAAATAGCCATATATATATAAGACTTGACTTATATCTTTTCTTTGGCTCTTAGGAACTAAAAGAAATCACAAGGACCTAAGTCAGGGCTGGTGGGTGATTTAGAGTTTCAACTCCAGATTCCTCAATAAATGCTTTCGTTCTAAGGAAGGTATGTGAAGAGGCGTTAACGTGATGCAGCATGATTCTCCGAAGCCCGGTCTTTGGTCTTCTCTCCCGCACAGCTTGAAAAGCTGTGGGTAATGCAATTGTAGTATACCATTTAGAATTAACTGACCTACAATTTTGCAGCATTGACGTCGACAAAAATGTTCCCTCCGCGAAAAAAAAACAGCCACCATTTTTTGCCGACGTTGAGAGGTCTTTGCAGTTTTGTCAGTAACTGTCCTTCTGAGTAGACCCATACCGATGATTGCCTTTTATTTTCCGGATCATATTCATAGATCTATGTCTCGTTTCTAGTAGGGATTTCTGAAACACGCCTAGATGCCTCGTTTTCAAAACGTAGACGCATTTCATGGCACCAATCCACACGAGTCTGTTTTTCGCTTTCGGAGAGCAAACGAGGGATCCATTGACAGCAAAGCTTCCTCACTCCAAGATGTTGATGTATGATGATGTGAATGTTCCCCAAACCAATGTCTATAATCTTTTCGATGTCCGTATATGTGATTCGTGTGTCTTCTCGCACCAACATTGCAGTAGTCCACTGTTTGCAGGGCCCCGGTTCTTTGGCCATCTTTAAGATTAATTTTACCCCTTTTGAAAACATCAAAACTTGTTGCGCGTTATGAATCTGAGTCTCCTAATGCTGATTATAACCGTTGTAAACTTAATTGTTTGGTTAAACCAAATTTAAAATCATAACATATCATAGCGCGCAAATGTTCACGGTTAAGATCCATCGTTTTAAATGAAAAGCGCTGGAAGCGTTGCAGAAAAATAATAGATTTTTTTTTGTATTGAGCAATTGGCTTATGCAGTTCTATTTTTAAATAAATTAGCTTTTTAGAAAGATATTACACGGGTGCGATTCAAACCATCTCCAACAAAAATGCGGTTTTTTAAGATGGTTAATTAATTATTGAGATTATTTTACCTTTATTTCAATATTCAATCAAGAGTGGTAAATGAAGTAAAAGAAACTACAGTTAACTAAATTGATTAAAGTAACATTTAATATTTTTTATAAAAACATTTATTCATTAACTTAAAGTAGTGAAGCATATATATGTAAAAAAAGATTAATACAAAAATAATAATGTAAGAGGGATAACGAAAGGGAAAGGCATGTGTTGCAGAGAATATAGAACGCTCTTATTCTGTCAGCACCTGCATACTTAATGAACTATAGTTTAAAAGTATAACAGTACGCGCACATAGCAATTGATTTAATATTAATAAATTAATGATTGCTATTCATGTACATCATATAAACTTTAATATTGTTATTTTACTACTTTGTAAAATATCATCTAAAGCTGTATTCTCCTAAGCAAATACAGCATTAGATGATATTTTCCCCAGAAATGTGTAGTGTATACAACTATTATTACTTTACCTGTACCATATATTAAATCACTGACTTCAGTTTGGTTATTACTACTAATAATATAATTATTAAACATAGCAGTCTCTCATATTCCTAGAATGTAAATCTAGAATGAACTCAATCCTCTATACGATATTATAGATGTATCCTTTGATGTCGTTGGCGTATTCTGTAACGCGTACAAGTTTCTAGAATTATATAAAGTTTACTGATTTGATTACGCTTAGTTAAACAAAACTTGTGAAACAAAGCTTGTCAGATAATACCTTCTTTCGTTTTTACTTTTATATATGAATGGGAAGAACTACGGAAAGTGTCTACAAGGACTTTAAATGCGTGCAACTGTTTAAACTTCTGAAACAATATTTTAGTCTTAAAGATTACCGAGTGCTTTTGAAAGTTTTGTGTGAGTTCTGAAGATTTTCGTTATCTATTCCGGCATTTTTAGAAGATATAAATTATATTTTAATAATTCATCCATATATTTACAGCAGCTACTTATTAACATATATTTTTTTTTATTATTTTCGGGCGTAAGAGAATAGCCATCCAGGGGTGAAAGCAGAGACTACGGACTTTCATTTGGCATAATCCTGATACAACTCTATTGCATTTTAAATCCATAAATCTACACATACATTAAATATACTCATCGATTAAAGACTTTTTATAGGATAAGAATGAAAAACACAGTCAACCTAATGGTAAGCTCTACCACTAGTAAAATTTGTATTTAATCGGCGAACACACATTAAAATATTTTGATGAATTCAAAACCAACTCCTTTTTTGGATTAGGGTACAAAAGAAAAGAGTTTTATTTAGTGACCTTTGTCAAGAAATAAATATCGCTTTTTTCTTAAAAAATATTTAAGTTACAATAGAAATATTTTTCACATAAAATATTTCCAGCCTGGAAGAGCTGGCATGGGTCGACTAGACCGGGAAAGGACAGCGCTCTCACAGAATACAATAGTAAAACAGCAACTTGATTCTGCTGTTTTCCGTATGGTGACTGTAGAGAACCGGAGACCCTATTTCCTGGAAATGAGGCATTAAATATTAGTTCTCAGGGGTGGCACCGCATCTGCATTTTAAAAATCTATCGCAGCTGAGGTGAAGATGTCTATGGGCTACAACATCCGTTTACCATAAAGTGGACTGTGTTCTCGTTTTTCACCCTTAATCTATTAAGAAAGTATATAAATATTTACTTCGACGAGCAATAAGTATTTAGTATCCATTGCGAAAAAGGCAGTTGACGATTCCTGATGAGCTAAACAGTCAAATAAATATAAAAATAAATTTTATAATGTATATAATTTTATGATGACACTTTTACAGCTTACGTTTATATTAAGCGCTATGAAACTGTCATTAAGAAATTTATGAACACCATTTGTCTTGTTTAGTACGGTAGATTAAAGACATAAATACATAGGTTAAAGACTATTAAACGACTCGGTGTTCAAGCTTAATCTCTTCGTTTTATCGGCATAATAATCTGTTTCAATAAACTTGGGACGGTAGTGCAATGAGTAAACGTTAAGATGCAGCACTGTGGGCCGCAAATTTGAATCCAACACTTACTTTGTGCTTGTATAGATTAAAAATAATTGTCGCGGAACCGAATTTTTATCGAATTAAAAAAAGAGGAGGTACTCAATTCGGTTGTATTTTTTATGTGTGATATCTCAGAACTTTTGTCTAGGTAAGGCGGTTTTTATAATTCTTTTTTTATTTGAAAGCTAGTGCTTCTCGTGTTGTCCAATATAAATTTGATCAAGACCTGACCATTACTTTTCATTAGACTATGACAACATTGATTATGTTCTCGTTTTATTTATATTGAAGTCGGTTGTACAAAATTTTTAATTCTACCACATGTTACAAATATGCATTGAATATAATATAAAACAACTTTAGGATATAGAGAATACTAAAAGTATCGGTTTAGAAAAAAATAATTAAAAGATGAAGTTTTCTTCTTAGTTCGGCTCTTATTTGATGGGCCGTTAGAAAAAGGTGGAGATTCTTAATTCGATCTTTTATTTTGTATGTATGGTACGCGATTTAATTTTTTTTTAATTTTATTTATAATTTAAATGTGAAGAAAGTCCACATCCTCAGGGTGAAATGACAGAAAATTAAATTTTAATGTTATTATTTTAAAGACAGTTGAGAGGGTGAACTAATGTTATATCTAAATTGGTTTAAGGTTAATAACTTGCATTTTAATGTCACTAAAAAGAAATGTATGAAATTCATGAATCCAAATGTGAAACATGTATATAATAATGAAATATTAAATGGGGAGGAACTGAGTCTTGTCGATGCCACCATTTTTCTTGGAATAACACTAGACGCGAAGCTGCAATGGAGCCCCCATATATGAAAATTGGCAAGGAGACATGGTTCTGAAGCATATGCTGTAATAAACATTAGAAATCTTACGAGTGTGGAAACAGCTAGACTTATTCACTATAACTATTTCCATAGCATAATATCGTATGGTATTTTGCTATGGGGACACACGACTGAAACTGAAATTATATTTGTTTTATAGAAGAGGGCCATAAGAGCAATTTACGATTTAAAACCTAAAGATTCGCTGCGACAAAAAATGAAGGAAATTAATATATTAGCTTTGGCCTCTCAATATATTTATAAAAAGGTAATGTACGTACACAATAATAAAAGTAGTTATAAAAAATTAAATGATATTCAGTTTGTAAATACTAGGAACAGATACAAGCTAGTAGTACTAACTACTCGACTCCACCTAGTCAGTAGTTCATTCTTGGGGCGATGTATACGCTTTTACAATAAAATCCTAGAAAATATACAACATTTGAACTGCTCAAATGTCCAAATAACCCCTAGGAATGTGGGGATCGCTACCAAGCTATTTATAATTTGTTTTGTGTGGTTAATTGTGTAATATTCATGATTGTTAGTTGATATTTTTAAAAAAAATCCCGCTTGATTTCTTGCTGGTTCTTCCCAGGACAGAGTTTTTTTTTCGAATCAGTGGTAATTAAACAAAAGAATGACTTCCAATAAGTATTATTTATAATTTATTTTGGATAAAAACTTTCTGTTTTTGTTGCTCTGTAGTGATAATACTTATTCTCTTCTGAAAGTACAAAAAATTAAACTTTTTCTATAAAGTAAAAGTTTAAGAATTTCTTCTTCAAAAATTAAATAAAAATAGTAAAATTGTAAATTTATTTTCATATTACTCAATTTTAGTACTTCGATAGTCTGAACTTTAAATATTCTATAAACTATGTCTTTTGCTATTGTTTTTCTCTTTTTTCTCCTTTAAAGTTGTTTTTATATTTATATGAAGTTTAATTTTCTCTTTGTAGGAACTTAAACTTCACTAAAAAACTTAACTATACCTATATAAAAGGTCGTAGGGCTACTTTAACGACTAATCACACGGCATCACAGTATCTCATAGACATCTGTAATTAACTTCAAACAAATAAAACCTCAATATTACTATCTGAGGACTGAGATAAAATATCTTAGAACCTATAATTAAAATGAGTCTCTTAACCTTAAAACTTAAACATAGTAGTGCGTGCGTGGCAGCAAGGCAGCAAGGAAGATAGGGACTCAATTGAAGACGATCAGTCTCAGGCTGACCGATTGAGGTAACTTCCTCAGGAATTGTCGAAATAGATAAAAAAAATGTTGTTTAAGATGTTTGTCTGAAGAAAAAATAGAGAGCATCAACAACTGGAGCAACATCTAAGACCGTTACAATCATTCTACGTGACCATCTTGGCTGAAGGTCTGTGCAAGATGGGTGCCAATAAAGCCCACACCGCTTCATAAACAGGAGCGGGTCGAGTGTCCATATGAGTTTTTGGACATGTGTAGTGAGAACAAAGACGAAATTATGATCTAAATTGCGACTGGGGATAAAATTTGGGTTCATCACTATAAAGCTGAGTCAAATCAGGAGTCCATGCAGTGGCATAAAAAGGCGCAGCACCGCCTAAGAAGTTCAAGGTGTCACATACGGCTGGATAGAATATGGCTTCATTTCTTTGGGATTCAAAGGAGATTTATCGATTATAAAGATTAAGGTGTCAATATCACGGTTCAGTATTATTTCACGTTACTAGAATTTTTTTATATATTTTTTTTTAGAAAAATCAAAAGATGCGATTAAAGAAAAAGGAGAGAAAAATTGTTTCGAGTTATTGTCCTTTTGCACGACAACGCACCCCTTCATAAGAGTCATGTTGTTGATGGCTCCCTTACATAAATGCGGCTTCAAAACTTTAAACCACCCTCCCAGATAAGGCCCTTCGGGTTATTATTGGTAACCAAATTTGAAAAAAGGACTTCGCTGAAAGTTTTTACAGATCACAAAGAAATTAAGGCGGCAATTTCAGCCTATTTCGAGGGCCTTGCCAAAACATGGTTTTTTCCAAGGTATAAATAAGTTATTTGGACGGTCTGAGAAGTATATTAGGGTTAATGGAGAATACATTGTAAAAAAAATCATGTTTTATTTATCCCCTTTTCCTTTAATTCCGGAAAGTTTTTGACCTCCACTGGTATATAATTTATGTAAGATCCATATTACAGCTATAATTTAGCTGTGTTTCATAAGGTGAGTGTAGAGAACCAGAGACCCCTTTTGATGGATGCGAAGCATTTCAAGACATCTGAATATTTATTCTTAATCGAGAATTAATTTAGATATCTTTGGGCCACAGTATCCACTTACCATCTGTTGGACCGTGTGCTCGTTTGTCACCTCTATGATATAAAAATATCACTGTGACCATAAGACGTATGAGGCTTGCCCAGCCCGGCTACTTTTTTTTTTTTCAGATACATGATTCCTCAGGTTACGGCAATCATTTTTGACATAAAATCAATATGAAGATGCGTTGTCTCTTGTTAGATTAAAATGACATACCTCGTAACCAGTGACAACGGTGTCCAGTTCTTACAATATTATGCGAATCACAGCAAGTTCATTATGCTATTTTACGCTGTTATTCCATGAGGTTGTGTCACATCCCAGACAAGCCTACCCATCCGTAATGAAGCCATATTAAATTTACAGTGTGGCTCTATCGCTCAGAAAAGGGGCGAGAAAGGAATATAATATTTTGTCTCTTCTTAAGGGTAAGGTATATAAAGGCACCTTTTGTTCTAAGCTCCTTTCATAAATTACTTCCATCTTGAATAACGTGTAATATAGAGCAATGGTGAAGTGGTTCAAATAAAAATATTGTAAACATATGGATGTATCAGGCGGTAAGAGGTTCGAAAAAATAAACAATTTATTATGAAATAAGTTGACTATATCATAAAGTTGTTATAAAATCATTTTTAGAATTGAAATGCCTTTTTAGTGTCTAAAACACAGAACACAAATACTCTCTACCACAGACCTCACTACTAAAACTTCTTTTTAACCGTTCTTTATTTGTAGCGGTAGGAGGGTTTCCTCTATCCTTTCTCACCGCAACCGAGGTGAAGTCGCAAGGGAAGAGGAGTGTGGGTATGGCGATGACCACTTGCCTCATCCTCCACGAGTGAGATCGGGAGCAGGGAGAAGTGTATGGCTATTGAAATCAAAAACCATCCTAATTTCAATAGAAGATGGCTGGATGCTACCATCTGCTTGGGATGCTTTAATTAATAAAATTAAATTTGAGTTAATACTGCGTCGATCAGAACAAAAATTAATAATTTTAATCTGGAGGTAGCCGTGGTTAACTATGACATGTGGATGTGTGCTGTAAAGTAGTCGAAACGTCAGAAATATAAAATAAGTCAAAATACGCGACAATATCCGTAAAACTAGTTTTACACACGTACGTTTACGTAAATTTTTAATGAAAGTTTGAAATTCAGTTTTCATCCATTTCTAAATAATTCATTAATCCATTTCTGAAATTTTATTCAAGAAATTAATCAAATACAAGAATGAAATACAAAAGTCTTCATTTATTTAACTAGAGAAGGCGTCTGCAATGGACTTAAAGTCTATCTATTTATTTATTGTAGAGTAATTGTAACTAGATACTATTATGTAATTATGTAGCAGAATGAATTCCTCATATATTTTTTTTTTTTTTTGCGCCCGAAGCAATTTGGAAAAGGGCTACCCAGAGGGAGGCAGAAAATGCATTACGCATACCACTATAGCCGGTCTATAGTGGTTATGGGGGACTCACTGCCTACAAGGGGAACCTAAGTGATACCCCCTAAAAACTGCCTTTGGGTACTGGCAACTAGCTTTATTAAAGCTTCATATGCCGTATCTAAAGCGACCCTCTTTTGGGAAAAGAGGGCGCAGACGGCTAAGTGCCGTTTAGGGACTGCCTACGAAGGCATATTATTAATTTTAACTAATTTTAAATTTAATTAGGATTGGCCTGAGCCGCCAGGAGGCAGTTCAGGTCGTTTGGCAACTTATTTGGCGGGTCCGAGAGAGTGTTTCTCGGCCTGCGGACGCTATAGCGGGAAGGGAGTGGGGCGGTATAAGTAACTGACTCACGAATAAGTGTGTTAGTATGCGACTCAGATACTTTAAAGAAGTTTTCAGAGAGTTTTTTAAGAAATTGCTGGATTGTTGGGATTTCTAAATCCCGGTGAAGGTCGGCATTACGGACGTACCAAGGTGCGTTCGTAGCTCGACGACAGAAATGGTTTTGAACTACTTGGAGTTCGTTAATAATTTTATCGTTAGCGTGTGCAAAAATAGGCGCCGCGTAAGACATTACCGGTCGTATACAAACCTTATAAAGGGTTCGCTTATTTCTTAATGACATTTTGCTATGTCTGCCTAACATACTGTTAAGCCTACCCAGATAGAAACGAGCTAGACGTGTCACTCTTTTGACATGAGGCTCAAACGTAAGCCTATAGTCAAGGGTGACACCTAAATATTTTGCTGTCATTTGCCATGGGACAGGAGTCCCTAGCATTCGTATAGGTGGAGTATTTTTCTTGTTTTTATTACGGCGTCTTTTAATATCGAATTGAACTGCAGAGCTCTTCTCCGGGTTCACATCGATACGCCATTTTTGGAACCAATCTCCTAGGTCATCGACTGACTTTTGGATTTTGTTCCTTGCGGAAGATATTCTAGGACTTTTGAAGTATAGAGCAGTGTCATCTGCGAAGAGTGAGAGCTGTACACCATTCGACGGGATTGGGATGTCGTTGGTGTACAAGATGTACAGGAGGGGAGCTAGTACTGATCCCTGAGGAACACCAGCTTTAATGGGGCGCTGAGAGGATAACGTGCCTTCGTGTCTAAAACGAAAGGTACGGTGTTGTAAGTAAGAGGCTACGAGACGTACTAGACGATCGGAGAGTCCTATCCTATATAATTTGTAAATAAGGCCTACATGCCAGACTCGGTCGAAGGCTTTGGCAATGTCGAAAAAGACCGCGATTGTCTTTAGTCGACGTGGATAAAAACCGCTGAGGATATATTCCACAATGCGGTGTACTTGCTGTGGACATGAATGTTTCGCGCGGAAACCAAATTGCTGTGGGATGACAAGGGGGTCACCGTCTGTGGGAAACAGATGGCGCCTCATTCGATTGAGAATGACTCTTTCAAAGAGTTTGCCCATGGCCTTTAGGAGGCTAATGGGACGATGATTGGAGGGGAGGTTAAGAGGCTTGCCTGGCTTGGGAATACCAATGACAGTTGCCTCTTTCCAAGTAGTGGGAAAATAATTTAGATTGAAGCAGGCGTTAAAGATAATAGATAAGAGGGTTAACACCTGCTCTGGAAAGTGTTTGAGGGCTTGGTTGGATATGCCATCCGCGCCCGGAGACTTTTTGGGCTTAAGTACTTTGATGAGGGATGAGATCTCATCATTGGACACAGTGATAGGGTCAGAGGTTGTGGGGGGTGAGTTCCGGCGGCGGACCTCATCCTCCACTTCCTGAATATGTGAGGGGTCGACAGGTTGAGAGCTAGGAGTGCATTGTGCGGCAATGCTGTCTGCAAAGCACTCAGCCTTCTCGTCGTCCTCGAAGGCAACCGTACCGTCGGGGCGGGAGAGAGGGGGAGTGTGAGTTGTAGCGTCTATACGGAGGGCTCTAGCCATCTGATAGTACGCTGTATGTGAGGGAGATATATTCTCCATGAGTTCACTCCTTTGGAGTTCTCGAAATTCATAAAGGTGCAAACGGAGTTTTCGTTGAAGACGATTAGCCGTATGCCTATATTCGGGGGTGGGATATTTAGCTGCTCTCCGGAAAGCAGCTTTTTTAGCTTTTAATATGTTGCTAATATATTGGGGAAGCCCATTAGTATTAGCAACCGGGACGACCCTTTCATTCTCCTTAAGGGAGGATTTAATTAGGGTTGAAAGTGATTCGACCGCGGTGTCGATTTTTAAAGGACTGTCTAATTCTATATCCGGCGATAGGTAATTTTGGGAGTCCTGCGAGTCCATAGCTTTTGCTAGGGAGTCCTTCAAACCCTTCCAGTTAGTGAAGGTTTTCGTAGTTATAATAGGTGGTGGCTGATGGCCAAGAATAAGAGAGACCGGTCGGTGATCGGATCCTATATCGTCTAGTGTCTCAATAGACCTAAGGTTGAGTGAAACTCCTTTGAGTAACGCAAAATCTAGTACATCTGGGTTAAAATCGGTAGCATCGGGATAATGCGTTGCACCGAGCGGGCTGTAAACGGTTATGTCAAGAGACTGCGTTATATCACGCAGTATCCTACCACTACGGTTAATATTACGGCATGTCCATTCAGTATGTTTAGAGTTAAAATCTCCAAACATAATGACTGAATTACTTAGAGATAAGATTGCCTCAAAATCATCTTTGAGGGGGAGGATTCCAGGGGGAATGTAACAGGAGGCTATGACTAAAGACTGATGTCCCGTCATAGATAGCCTGCATAACGTAGCTTCCATATTGGTAAGCTGCGGAGTATCTATAAGAGAGCAATGTAGTGTCCTCTTGTAATAAATGGCCGTGCCACCGCCTCGGCGGTCGTGCCTATCATTACGAAGAAGAGAATAATTTTTAATAGCTAAGCCTTTAGTGTCTTTGTGTTTAAGATTGGTTTCCTGTAAGAGGAGAAAATCAACTTCGCGATCTTTAAGGAAGAGCTTAAGCTCTGGGAGGTTATTACGTAATCCGCGAATGTTAAATGAAATAAGCGATAGCCCTTTGGGCTTGATACGACCGTGACTTCTAGGCAGAGCAGAAGGCTCTGTCATTATAAGCTAAGTTAATTAAGTTAACTTAGCTTACAACGAACGCAATAAATTACTGTGCTCTGCGAGAGCCAAAAGACGGTCCTGAGGGGACCGGGCGGCGCGCAGTTTACTCGCTAAAACCGAGATTTCATTAATGTCGATGTTCCTTATCGCGGCGTAAACCGTGTTAAAGTCATCGCCAATTGTCGACTGTTTCTGCTGCGGAGCAGAAAATACCTGTGGCGGTGGATCTACCTTTTTGGGGCCCCAGGGAAAAACTGGAGCCTGCATAGGCTTTGAGAAGCCCGGAGGTGGCCTAATTGGTGGTCTCGGGGGACCCTGAGGGGGTCGTGCAAAGCCCTGAGACGGCTGAGATACGCCCTGACGGGGCTTCCTAACATATAAAGCCGGGAATGAACGGTCATTAACCGGCGGTGGTACCTGTCTTACTATACGCGGACGAGGAGCGCACGGGCAACCTCTGTAGCTCGCCGGGTGGCCTGTCTGTTGACACAGGACGCACGCGGGCGGGGATACGGCATCTTTAGGCCGGGGACACTCTTTCGTGATATGAGGATCTAGGCACTTAACGCACCTGGGTGGGGCGGAGCAATTGGCCGCCGCGTGACCATACAATTGGCAGCGGTGGCATTGCGCCGGGAAACCGCGCCTACGCGGTGACTCAACCTTGACTCCAGACAAGCCGCACACAGTGCGTACTTGCCGGAAGATGGTTTTAGCCTCCGGGACGTTACTTAGAATTACTAATATTACCGGGTATCTCAACCCGGTCCTGCTATGCATCTTATGAACCGCTTCAACTGGGAAACCTTGTGACTTAAGGTCCGCAAGTATCTCCTCGTTGGAGAGTTCAAACGGGACGCCTCGAATGACTACCCTAACTTTACGCTCTTCCGGGAGAGCGTATGTGTGGTACGATACGCGTTCGTACGTAAAAAGTTTCGTTATACGGCGGAAATCGTCGATCGTGGTTGGCATTATTTTAATAGCTACGCCTAAGTTGGTAGCAATCTCGTACTTTATTTTAGAGTCATAACAGATCTTACTAAGCCGGGTAAATTCAGCCTTATCTCTTAAGAAAACAGGGGGCGGGACTTGTTTCTTGGCTAATTGCGGCGCGCAACGCGTGGCCGGTTTAGTTGGCGCTGAGCTATCTAACGCGGCAGCTCGGGCTGCAGGGACTGAGGCAGCGACGGAAGCTGCGGGGGAGGCGGGAGCGGCACGGGCCGCTGCGGCGGTTGGCGAACGGTTTTTAGCGGCGCGCTTCGCCGCGCGCTTTGACGATACCGTGATATATGAATCTAATGATGCACCGGTGTCATCCGAGTCTGACTCCGATGACCTGGTGCCGGATTTTTTCGCGGGCCTCTTCCGAGAGGCGGATACTGACGACGCGGCGTCGGAATCGGAGTGAGAGCACTCCATATCTATCTCTAGCGCGGCGAACGAGTTCTGGGACTCTAAGCGGTCCGCTAACACCGGCGGCGGGATGGTTGCCTTACGGGCGGTACCAGCCAGAAGGGCTAGGGCGGCGGAAAGCGCCTGCGAATCTTCCACCTTAGTGATGGCGTCGTAAAGTGACGATTTTAAGTCCTGAGTGGACATGTTGACTAATTAATTAACTAACTAAAAATAAAAAATAAAGAAAAATTTAAAACTACTAGTAGGGCGTGGGGGATCACCGCACTGAAAAGTGCGGGACGTTCTTTTTCTGAAACTCTCCCTCGTCCTCAAAAGGACGGGGGCTAAGTCAAGAAACAATATGACAATATACACGTTATATATACTACACATATAATTATAATAAACTACTAAACATATACAGTACTAGTGTACTACAATATAAAAAGCGTTCAGTCAGACCACCCCGACCAAGGTCGGAAATTCGCGGAACTGGGGGCACTAACGTTGGGACGTTAGGCGCGCGGGCTACCTGGAACGACCGCACGAGAGCGGTGCCACAGGCGGAATGAATGTCCTCATATAAGATAGACACAATATTTATAGTTAAGGCCCTCTCACTGTGTGTGTATATATATATATATATATATGAAAATGTTACCTTTTTAGTCAAATTTGTCTAGTGAATTAGTACTAAAACGGAGATAATTTAATAAAAAGCAAGGAACGTACTACATTAAATATGTCTTGGCGGACCTGACCGGCGCGGTTTGCGAGTGCTCGATTTGTTAGATTTTTTTAATTTATTAAATGAATGAGTAAATTATTTTCTAAATATGACCTAAATATTAATTATTTTCATTATAAACAAGTTTTACAAAGTTTAATTATGGAATGTCTACAAGGTACATATTAAAATAATGACTTGGTGTCTGTCATCTTTATAATTTCTTATCGAGATTATTGTAAACCCTGTATCTGTCTTCACTCAGCCCTTTTTGTCTATTCCATTTTTATAATATTTTGGTTTTGCATAGTAATTTTTACTGAAAACGAGGCATTCTATCTTATTCCTCTATTATACGTCTACATTTTACTTTTTGATCGGGGATAGATGTAAATGTCTATTGGCCTCAGCATCCGCTTACAATCAGGTATCATAGTGTGCTCGTTTGTCGCCCCTATTCTAATAAACAAATAAATTTTAGTAGATTAACAGACGTTAAAAAAATGATAATTTACTGCAGCATTGCAATAACATATAGGTATCAAAAGCCCGACATAGTGCTACTGTTTACGTGGCGCTGATTTTTGGCTGACGCGTATGAAAGCGACTGAATAAGATTTTTTCTATACAAAGTAAAATTTACTAGTTAGTAGGATTCATTTCTTATTAGTAAGTAAGAGTCCCTCCGGTTTGGTACTATCCTTTTATGACGCCAATTAGCGGTCTGAAGGGTAATGAGATCCAGTGTAATTACAGTCTATGAGGCAATCCATCCTAGTCCTTGGACTGTAACAGATATACTGTGAGTGAGCTTATCACTTCAGTTTTACGAACAAAGTGTTATATTGATATTAAAAAGTGGAGTAAGCGTGTGTTTAACTGTTTGTCTGGCGATGCGTCAGGAATAGAATGAGGTTTATTTTACTTCCAATTTTTTTAATAGAATTTATTGAAACTAAAAAATTATACAATTTAAAATATATTTTTAAAAGAATAGATAAGAATAATTTTTATTCAATATAGATCACATATGTAATTCTTATTAAAAGTCATTTTTACTTTACCACTGGTTAGAAAAAAAAACCTCTGTTCTGGGATGAACCAGCAAGAAACCCAGCGGGACTTTTTTTAAAAGCATATTTTACTTTAATGGTTGGTACAAAATTTATTTTAGAAACAGCGTGGAAGCGACCACCTCATTCCCAAGGGTTATTATCAACCATGTATTCATTTATACTATAACAACCCTTTTATACAGTTTCAACTTAACAAAACATTTAAACTTGATAATATATATATATATATATATATATATATATATATATATATATATATATATATATATAAATTTAAAACTAGGTAACGAACTAAAACTAACTAAAATTCTGAAAGACTCTTTCAAAAGTAACAGTAACTTTAACTAACTCAAGGCATTGATAATAAGCGATTAGTTGAAGGATACTTTAAGAAAACCATTTATTTTAAGCTACAAAGAAGCGTTTGTAAACTTTTCGTTCTAGCCAAGTACTGTACTTTTTATAACAGGAAACAAGACTCGGTACTTCTTTGTGCGGGATGTTGAGTACTTTCAAGTCAACGCTGACAAGTTTAGGCGGAGCGTAAGAGCGACGTTGTTATGTTTCCCTGGTGGTTTTCTTAAACTGTCAGTGTACAAGTGTACAAGGCCCGTATTATTCTCGTATTTTCGGTTATAACAGGATTTTTAAGTTTAATAATACTATCATCCTTTGTTTAAATTAGACTTAGGATGATTAAAATGAGATGATAGTTCATGTTATTATATTATTATTATAGCTTCCCCGCCAAATTTTGCAACTGGATAACTAACTTTCTGAGTGGATGGTTGATTAGGGTAGCAATAAATGGCTACCCTTCTGACCTTATGCATATAAATGCGGAATTTTTCACGGGTTTGTTCTCTCTACGACTACTTTCCTGCTGCACATCAATTACCTATTTCTACCAGGTATTGTTAGGTATACAGATGACAGAACAGTCACAAAGGGATTCATGTCTAAAGTAAAAGGACGAGTGGGGGTGGGGGGTAGTAATACGTTCACTCAGAGAGGACATAGTGGAGCGGATAAATGCGACCTTAAATCTCATCTCCCAATGGTTTGATGACTATCTGGTCACTTTCAGCGTCACCAAAACGTAGTCCTGTCTGATTTGTCTGATTTGACTCCTACTTTCTGAAGTACATATGTAGAGGTTACTGAACATTTTCATTCATACAGTTCTCGACGTACAGTTGAGTGCTAACCTCAATTTTGGTACTAACATTGAGTCGAAAGCACAGACCACGGTAAAAAGCCTGGGTATTTTAAATAAGGTGAAGAGATAATCCACGCTTGGACTTCTTCTAACATATCAACTTGCCGCACTTGACTTATAGAGGACAGAAAGCTGGTGGAAACAAAGCTTCACAGCTTAGCTCACCGCCACAAAGTTTCTTGTTTGCTGGTATTCTACAGATGGTACTTCGTAGAGTGTGCCTATGAGTTTCAAAAGGTCATACCACCATCTCCATTCTCCTACCGGAGTACCAGACATACTGCAGTTTACCATCCCCATTTCGTTGATATTCCGAATTCGCACTTATCGCTATAAGTAATCTTTCATAACACGCACAGCCAAGGAGTAGAATGCTCTGTAGGTGTCTGTTTTTCCAAATGTATATTTTTCATAGAATAAGGAGCCTATGAGTCACACTAATCACTTACCATTAGGTCAAGTGGACCTAATGGTAAGTGATTAGTGTGACTCATAGGCGTCTACATTTATCATCGATTAAGAATCAAAATGCAGGTGCGGTGTCAGCCCTGACGACTAAGATGGAATGACTTGTTTCCAATAAAAAGGGATCTCCTGCTCTCTACACTCACCATACGAAACACGGCACCATTAAACTGCTTCTTCATTTTGTTATTCTGTGAAATCCTTTTCCTTACCTAGTCGAGTTGAACTATTTGTGCTACAACTATAATATAGCTGCAGCTTGGCTGCTACACGTCATATAATATATAAACTTAACTTCTTCAAGGTTCGTTTTAACAAGCTTCTCCTAGGCAAAGTCGCTCTATCATAGATCTGATCTTTGCCCTCGGACCAGATATAGGTCAAGAGTGAGCCCATTTTAATAAAAAAAGATTCTTCTTAAAGCACCAAACACAATAAGTACAAAATAAAAAAAAAACTGCAAATTTTTAACGCTGGTGCGAGCTACTCTATGCAAGGGCGGTCTTTCCTTCGTCAGCTGACCTATTCGCGAACAGTCGTAATGTACTGCGTCATGTCAATACACATAGAACTAACTTTAAACTAACTTTTATGTATAAACTAATATTTAAAGTAAGACATACGACTTTATTATACTAAATACACCTGTAATTTTTAGGCACGTTTACTGAAGCCACATTACATACGTAGCTAACGACCAGCGAAATGGTCTTACCAAAAGCGTATATATATGCCTATATATTTTGTCATGCTTGCAAATGAATATTATCGCATAATTTTATCAGTGGTTTATTAGTAACCACCAAGTAATAGTTTTTTTTTTCATTTTAATATTTAGGGTAAATAATATGCTACTGCTGCATTGTTTTCTCTGACAGTACAAATTGATTGATTTTTTATATTTATGGCCAATTTTTGCCCGAATATTTTTTGGTTGAATATTTATATAAATGGCTTATATATTTTTTTTATAGGAGAGGGGGCAAACGAGCATGCGGCTCACCTGATGGTAAGTGACTAAGGCCGCCCATGAACAACTGCAACACCAGGGAGGGAATTGCAGATGCGTTGCCGGCCTTTTAAAGAGGAGTACGCTCTTTTCTTGAAGGTCCCTAAGTCGTATCGGTCCGGAAAAATCGCTGATGGTAATCGATTCCACAAGAAAGTCGTGCGAGGAAGAAAACATCTTCTAAATCGCACAGTGGTGGACCGCCAATCATCCAGATGGTGTGGATGGTATCGGGAGTTCTGCCGCGATGTGCGTTAATATTATATATATTATAATATTAATCCGAACAGTTCCTCAGAGCACTCCCCATGGTAGATGCGAAAGAAAATGCAAAGGGATGCAACATCTCTTCGCAGTGCCAATGAATCGAGCCGATCGGAAAGGGCTCGGTCGTCGACGATTCGAGCCGTTCTGCGCTGGATGCGGTCAAGTGGAAGGAACTACACTGGGGAGCCCCAGCCCTGAGATGGGAACAGTATTCCATGTGAGGCCGAAACTGTGCCTTGTAAAGTTGCTGGCATGAATAACTGTCCTGCTCTGCTGAGCAGGCCAAGCTTTTAAGAGGCCAATTTGGCCTTCTCTTGCAAGTGACCACGAAACTACACGTCACTCGATATGTCGACGCCGAGGATTCCGATTAGATTCCAACTAGGGGAGTGCCTTAAAACTGAGGAGATACGACATAGGAGTTCTTTTTATCGGTAAACGCGCAAACTTGTGTCTTCTGAGGATTAAAATGGACTAGATTTAGTCGCCCCCAGTCCGAGACTTTGACCTGCAAAGACTCGACTTCAGACACAAGTTTGTTCCGGTACTCGAAGACATTTTCCCGAGAAATATTAGCACGGCCGGTGTATAGAGCATCACCAGTGCTGTCATCTGCATAGCAATGAATGTTACCAGTTAGAAACATATCATTGATATGCAGAAGAAACAGCGTTGGTGATAGCACACAGCCTTGTGGAAAACCAGCGTTAATAGGCTTGAAGTCAGAACATGCACCGTCTACAACGATATTAATGCTCCGATCTGCAAGGAAGCTGGTGATCCAATTGCACAATTTCTCGGGAAGCCCATAGCAAGGGAGCTTCGAAAGAAGCGCTCTGTGCCAAACCCGATCGAAGGCCTTCGCAATGTCCAGACTAAAGGCCAACGCCTCCCCCTTGGACTCTACTGCCTCCGCCTATCTATGGGTCAGGTAGACCAGAAGATCACCAGCTGATCGACCCCGACAAAACCATATTGGCGGTCACTAATCAGCTGGTGATCCTCAAGGTACCGGATGAGCTGGCAGTTAATAATGGATTCCATTATTTTGGAGAACAAGGAGGTGATTGCGATAGGCCTATAGTTGGACGGGTCTGAGCGGTCGCCTATTTTAGGAATCGGGTGGACAAAAGCTGTCTTCCATGAATTCGATACTATGCCTTGGGAGTAGGAGTACCGGAAAAGACGCGTTAGGACCGGTGCCAATTCCGGAACACATGTCCTCAGCATAATTGGGGGGATTCCGTCAGGCCCATTAGACTTCTGGATGTCCAGGGAGAGAAGTGCTTTGCGAACCGAGCGCTGTGAGAACAGCACATCCGGCATGGAGCACTCACACCGCGGGATGGACGGCGGTGTTTCCCCCCCGTCATCAAGAGTCGAGTTGGACGCAAAAAGGGAGCCTAAAAGGTCGGCTTTGTCTTTTGCTTCTTGGGCCAGTGAATCGTCCTCCCTGTGCAGAGATGGTAGTAATGGCTTACAGAAATTTCTTTGGACAGCCTTGGCGAGAGACCAGAATGCACGGGTTCCCGAAGGAAGGCGATCTAGTTTCTCGACAATTCTGCCTATTTGCTCCGACTTTGCCTTGGCAGTAACTCTTTTGAAGGACCCGAAGGCGAAGTTATACTTCTTTTCAAGTATGCTGGTGTTTACATCCCGAATCATCGAAGCCGCAGCCCAGGCTTGATAACACTCCTACTTAATGCGTAATGCAGTTTTACAGGAGCGATTAAACCAAGGCTGAGATCTGCCTCCAATGGGTACTACAGATGATGGAATAAATAGTTCCATTCCCTGTAGCACCACATCAGTGACAGAGTCAGCAACAGCGCTGGGATTATCCGGCGAGAAGCAAACCCGCCCCCATGGGTAGGATGCAAAGAAAGACCGCATTCCGTCCCAATCCGCCGACCTGTAATGCCAAACACGGTGGCAACCTGCAGAACGCAACCGCGAAGGGAGCGTGAGTGGCACCATACTCCGGCTCAGACAGTGGTCCGAAGAGCCGAGAGGGGCATCGACGGAAACCTGATATCCGTCCGGATGAGAGGTCAGCAGAAGTTCCAAGAGTGAAGGTGTATGATCCTCCACATCTGGAATCCGCGTAGGCGAAGTATCCAGTTGTGTCAGACCATATGCCAAGGCAAAGTCATTAACCGATCTCCCCGCATGATCGGTTAAAAGTAAACCGAGCCATTCGGCGTGGTGGGCGTTCAAATCGCCAAGGATCACGATCTCTGCGGATGGGACCTGTTGTAGCAAGGAATCTGTAGCCATTTGGACGTGGTCGATGAGTCGGTCTGTTTCGGCATTACCGCTATGGGACCTATAGAGGCACCCGTAGACGCGCGGATAGTCGTCGCTGTCTACGCATAGCCAAAGGATGGACAGGTCCGAACCTTCAATACTGCCGAGGCGTCAAGAACCCTCTCTGACACGATGAGACTGTCCTCTCTGACATAGACGCAAACTCCAGCCCGAGGCACAAAGGAGTGCTCCAATTTGTACTCCGGGTAGGAGAGATACGAAATATCAGCCGGAGAGGAAACCTGCGTTTCGGTCAGGAAGAGCAAGGCCGGCTTCACCGTCTCGAGATGGTAGTGGACGGCGTTTAGGTTAGAGTGAAGTCCCCTGTTGTTGCAGAAATTCACGGATAGCGTGGCAGGGGTCGCCTTGGTATTGTTGCTCAGTTTGCCCCGAGCAGTTATGTTTTTGAGCGGGATTTCGCCCCCCCCCCCCCCCCAGAATATGCGGGGCAGCCTGAGCACCCACGCTCAGGATTGGAATAACATGGTCGTGGATGCTCAGCGAGTGATTCACCAGGGGTACTGGTTCCCTCCTGGGGTAGTCTATTGTGTAATTCCGCTACCATGTTGATGGGAGGGGGGGGGGGGGATTGGGCCTCCGGCCACCTGCACTCACCAGACGAAACGCAGAAGCAGAGCTTCTACTTCACTCCGGTATTCTGTGAGGTCGTGGTACCAACCCGGCTCGAGCCGGCCCATACGTGCAAGAGCAAAAACTGCTGCGTGGCTCTACCACCGTTAAATACATCAAAAGATCACCAATATTTATTTTTTATTTAAAATACTTAATATTAAACTAAACATGTTCGAAATTACAATTATTATTACGAAATTTAATTCAAACTGGAGCAGCGCAGCGTACTTTCTATAATTCCTTAAACCTCAAATAATAGAGGAGGCCTGTGCCTAACACATACTCGCACACATACTACTAGGTAAGCCCGGCATGCACACACCAAAGGTTTTTCGTAATGCTGAAAGAACACAAAGAAGAAAGATGATTTCCAAAGAAATTAATATAATTTTTTATATATTACATTAAATGAGACTTGTCATAGTTATTTCGGTAAAGTTTTTGCGTTTGCCTTTGCTTTTGCCTAAACCTCCCAAATTATGTATTTTATGACACCTATTTTATTCTATGGCATCTATTGTATTTTATTGCCTAGCAATATTTGAAATTTACTCGAATAAGCGGCAAAAGAGCGATATTCTAAATATTTTGCGTCACAAAGACGGAACGGTAATGTTACTTAGTTGCAAACGCTTCCTTTGTGCTTTCTATTTCAGATAAGTAAAATATGATGCTACTGATAAATATAAAATTTATAGAATAGATATTTTAAATTTATAAAAATAGCCACATAGATTCATTGTGTCTATTGCATTCCATCGAGCCTTGCAAATAACTTCCAAAACACAAAGCCCGCAGATGCTTTGTCACTCTGAGATCTAACATAATATAGCCGTAATCAATAATAATTAAAGTCACTTGTACATATAATAAAGTATATATATATATATATAACGGACTTATAGTTCACCTGATGGTATGCGTCTACTGCAGCCTTTGAATTCCTACCCACCAACTTCAAACAAAGAAGGCCACAGATGCGTTGCTACCGACCAAAATATCTCGCAGCCTGTAATTGTACTGCCTCTTTATACTCTTCAGATCGGAACAGAGTAATACTTGGATTGGTGAAAGAAATAGGTTTTTTTTATTTAAGTTGCGCTACAGCTATAATAGTTGTAGCAGGAATGGGTCGGCTCAACCGGAGTAGGACCACGCTCACATCGAATACCAGCGTAAACTAGCACCTGCTGTGTTTCGTTGGTGGTTGTAGAGAACCGTAGCCCCCCTTTTACTGAAAAAGTAACATTATATATCTTAGTCTTCACGGGTGACAAAGTACTTGCATTTTGATACTTAATCGAAGATAAATGTAGATCTCTATGGGTCACAACATCTACTTACCACAGGTGGTCTGTATGCTAGTTTATCACCCTTATTCTATATAAAAAAGTAATTAAATATCTTACAAATGTTGCTAATATATTTACATTGCATATGAAAAATGTAAAGATGTAATAACTATAATAAACTAAATTTGATTTTAAGATTACTAAATTCTTATTTGCTGCCTAAATAATCTGCAATCGTTCGTCGTTTACCTAATAACCTTGGTACACTGTGCTCGTACTGCGGCCAGCAGTTATGTGGCATTGGCGACAAAGCCAACATCACGTGCCAAAAGTTAGTCACGTCCTAAAGTGTATGCTTTGGATATTATAACACGTACTGCTCATAGCGCAACATCTGGTTATCATAATATCTGTTCTTATATTAAGTTTTATGAATTAAATAGTATTTTATTGTTCATTTATTCATTACAGATTATCATATCATATCATATAACAGTGGTAGAGCCACGCGGCAGCTTTTGTTGTCGCACGGATGGGCCCCTGCTCGAACCGGGGTGGTACCACGACCTCACAGAAAACCAGCGTGAAGTAGAGGTTTACCTCTGCGTTTCGCTTGGTGAGTGCAGGTGGCCGGAGGCCCTTTTTACTGGAAATGAGGCATTCCATCTTAGTCCTCACGGGTGACAACGCGTCTGCATTTTGATTCACATACGATGATAAATTTAGATGTCTATGGACCACAGCAACCACTTACCATCAGGTGGACTGTGTGCTCGTTTGTCATCCTTATCATATAAAAAAAGAAAAAAAAAAATCAAAAGTTCACTGCTGAACATGGGTCTCTCATTGAGTCCAAACCACTATTGATTGCCTCATAGAGGGAGTTAATACGTAAGATAAATTGCCATGTTTAACAGGCGAGTTGGCAACTACAGATTTTTTATTGTTTTGACTTGTTAAGAGGAAAGATACTGCTGCTATTTTCTTTTTTGATTCTGTCGCCTTTTACGATACTCCCCGGGATGCTATTAATTGGATTCTCATACGTCACCACTACACGACTGAATAGTACTTTATGATGTGTAATAAATCGAACAACCAGTTTTTAATCAATATTGTGGGGATGAATATACTCAAAAATTAAAAAGCTATTATAATGTTATATTATCACGTCTATGAATACTTGAAATGGGATAAAAATGAAATTGATATTGAATTACCCAAAACGTTAAGTATGTTATTACATTTTATTAAAATCTATTGTAAAAAATTATAAATTTTAAGTTCAAAATTTCATGGAAATATAATAAAAGGCACAAATAATGCGTGATCTGCTAGCGAATTTAACATTCTACCACGAAGACGAAAGTTTTAAGATCACGCCAAGCACTTGGGGAGGAGCGGTCTCAAAACTCCATTGTCCTCATAGGTTGAAAAAAAAAACAAATTTCAACAAGGCGCCTTTTAAGCTATTACTTTAACGTATTATATTATTTCTTCGGCTTTTTGAATCTAAATCTAGGAGCTAATGTTTGAGGGGTTGTAGAATACATCTTCTAGATATTTGTTTATAAAACATTACGGCGTTTACCCACTTTATCCCTTAATTTATACAACCATATTGGTCATGGAAATTGTGAGATATAATGAACTAAGTGTAAGGGAAGAACTTACTTTTATAACATATTCATAGTGAAGGTTTTTAATTGTGTCATAAAAAAAAATATCGTATTTGTGTGTCTTGATCGGCGACGGACACAGCTTCTAGCCGTTTCACAGAGGAATTAATTAATTTGCCAGGCTCCCTTGACACATGCTCTCTACGCTACTATAAACCAGTTAACTACAGATATAGACTTGATTTGTTGTCTTCTGTGTTAGCAAATAAAAATTCAATAATATTCAAATAGCTATAGATAAAATTTGTAACGTACTTAGATAAATACGTTTTAAGGAATACAAATAATATGCTTCAAATAATTTATCCGTAGGCATGCCTTTCTCAGCTCATCACGCCTACTAGGCGTGCGGTTGAGCACAAAGGGATATTTCCGATCCTATAAAAATGTGTTGGAGTGTTAGGGAAAAACATTAATAATAAATATTAATACAAGTAATTCAGGTGTAATTGCTATAAAATTTTCATACTTTAAAAACTTACTACAAGAATGCCAAAATGCTAAGATATTTTACAAATTCCGCTATTTAAGCAAGAACTTGTTTTTTTATAGGATTGGGTCCACCTGATGGTGAGTGGTTGCTGTGGCCGATATACATCTATATCTATCGTCGTTTGCGAATCAAAATGTAGATGCGCTGCCACCCGTGAGGACTAAGATGGAATGCCTTTTTTCCAGTTAAAAGGGTCTCCGGTTCTCTACACTCACCATACAAAACACAGCAGTGTTAAGCTGCTATTTTACGCTGGTATTCTGTGAGAGCGTGGTCCTTCCGCGGTCGAGTCGTGCTATAACTTTACTTTTAATATAGCTGCAGCATGGCTCTACCACGTAAGACTTGCAATGAATTAGTAAAAATGTATTAAGTACAGGCATATACAAAAATGATTTCTTTTGTTTTATATTTTAGAATATTCCTGTTTGCGTATAAATTTTAAGTAGAAGTATAAAAGCTAAAAAAAAAGCATTACAATTAAGAGTCCAACAATAAACCGACGTCGAGAAATTCAATTTACAAGGATCTCTTCGAAACGTGTTCTCTTTACAAGCAGTCTTGTGGTTTTAGGTAAAACCAGGCGAACCCAGATGTTTAGTATTTAATATAGGACATACTAAAATGTAGAACATCTGTGACTATATCCCTTTGTAGTAAGAACTTTATTACATATTTGAAAGTTTATTTAATGTAGGAAATATCTTTATATATATATATATAATTCTTCTAAAAGTGTGTTTGTAACTGAACTCCTAAATGGCTTAATCCATTTTGATGACTTTTTTGTGTGTGTTTTAGAGCTCATGTGCGGAATTTCGATTTACCAATTATACCATCTGAAAGGTCAGAAATTGGTCATAAAAGGTCAGTCGGTCTTATTAATTGGTCAGCGTTAGAATTTTTTTTATTAAGGGTTAAAGTTTATCAACTTCATTGAGAAATTTTAGCACCTCATTCGCGTAAAAAATAAAAAATAAAAAATATGTGCGATCGAGAAGCATTCGCTGATAATTGGTCAGCTTATATAAATATTTAGTCAGTTTAATTTAAAAAAAAAATAAGTTGAGCTCCGCGATGTTAGCACCTCATGTGCGGAATTTCGATTTAGCAATTATACCATCTGGAAGGTCAGAAACTGGTCATGAAAGGTCAGTTGATCTTATTTATTGGTCAGCGTTAGAAACATTTTTATTAAGGGTTAAAGTTTTTCAAGGTCATTGAGAAATTTTAGCACCTCATTCGCGAAAAAAATAAAAAATATGTGTGATCGAGAATCATTCGCTGATAATTGGTCAGCTTATATAAATATTTGGTCAGTTTAATTGAATATTAAAAAAAAATAAGTTAAGCTCCGCGATGTTAGCACCTCATGTGGGAGGGAACTTCCATTTACCAATTATACCGTCTGAAACTTCAGAAATTGGTCATAAAGGTCAGGCGGTCTTATTTATTGGTCAGCGTTAGAATTTTTTTATTAATGGTTAAAGTTTTTCAAGGTCATTAAGAAATTTTAGCACCTCATTCACGAAAAAAATTAAAAATAAAAAATATGCGCGATCGAGAAGCATTCGCTGATAATTGGTCAGCTTATATAAAATATTTATACTTTGTTATATGGCAGCGAAACCTGGGTATGCCAGAAGAAGCATTGTAGTGTTATACTACTTACATTTCATTGTACACTAATTCTCCATTCTGTTTTGATATTCTGCATTCATGTTTTGCATCACTTTATACTATTTCTCCATTCTGTTCTTGATTTTCTGCATTCATGTTTTGCATCACTTTATACTATTTTTCCATTCTGTTTTGATTTTCTGCATTTATATTTTGCATCACCTTTATTTCTATAGGGTCCTGTAACGTTTTTACACAATAACATATCATTTTACTTCGTATTTTCACACTATTTATCACTTTTAAAATAGCTGTCAATGAAGTCTTACCTTTTATGGTATTTTATTGAATTATCTGTAACTCTACAATTTCAGGCTTCATGCACGCAGCCGTGCATAAGTTTTTCCTATGTGAATCATATCTCAATTCATACTTAAATGTAATAATTTCTTAATAAAAGTCCAAAAACCAAAAATTGGTTTTTATGACAACTACTATTTATACCGTTGTCATGGCAATTTTTATTCAAATTCGTTACCGATATAATGTTTTTTCTCGATATTTTCACATAAATACTCTTTTGCTCTAGGTCATTTACAATAAATTTCCTTTTAATTTAAATAATTTTTCCGTTCTCTCTAGAAAGATATAAAAGCCGAACAATCGGTGAAGAAATTCAGTCTTGCTTCAGTTCTCGTATCGGAAGCATCTTCTAAAGGCCTTATCCCGGGGCCGCTCAGCCCCCGGGATCCTGCAAGCCTCTATCCTGCCTGAAGCCACTGGACTCTACGATCCGTTACTCTGCCTGAAGTCGCCGGATCCTACAAAACGTTGCTCTGCCTGAAGTCGCCGAGATCCCACAAGTCTCTACTCTACCTGGAGTCGCCGGAACCTACAGACCTCTGTTCCGCCCGAAATCACCGGAACCTACAAACCTCTGTCCCGCCTGCAGTCACCGGATCCTGCAGGCCACTGCGCTGTCTGAAGTCGCTGAGGATCCTGCAAGCTCCTGTCTGGGCTGAAGTCGCCGATCCTGCAATCGCCGCATTCACCTGAGGTCGTCCCCTAGAGACGCCCACGCCTACCCACCTACGCCGTGCGTGCTCGTTCCAGGCGCTGAGAGCACGCTTGGGATCTTCGGACTCAGCTTCGACATAAATCTTTTTTTTATTACCTTTTTTTTAAAAAAATAATTTGTAAATCACATCATCCATCCTCACATTCATACTCCATTTTTGATATATAAATTGTAAATACTCTTTTAAAAACTTAAATATATATTATTGTCTTGGTCTATTTGGTTGTTTTGCTGATCGTAGGTTAGGTTTTCCTTCTCTTTTAATTGTCGCTTCACGACAGCATAAAAGCAAGTTGAATGCAGTGGAGATGCGGTCTCTTCGTAAAATGTGCGGCGTTACCATGGCTGACCGAAAGCGAAACGAAGAGATTCGCAATATGGCAGGTTTGAAAGATGACCTTATCACAAAAATTGATAAGGGCGTGCTTCGATGGTTTGGGCACGTTGAGCGAATGAGTGAAGACCGAATGGTGAAGAAAATATATAGCGCGAAAGTTAATATTAAAAGGTGTCGAGGTAGACCGAGACTAACTTTCGAAGACCATGTGAGCAAACTGCTCGAAGAGGGGAGGGTCAAGAGTACTCAGATACCTAGACGGGCATGTATGAAGAAGATAATGAATCTGAAAGAAGCGAAAGAGGTATGTAAGGATCGTGACACTTGGCGATCTTTTCTCTCTGGCTACCCCGTCAGGGATTGTGCGTGAAGATAAGTTATGTTAAGTATATAAATATTTGGTGAGTTAAATTTAATATAAAAAAAAATTAAATAAGTTGAGCTCCGCGATGTTAGCACCTCATGTGCGAAATTTCCATTTAACAATTATACCATCTGGAAGGTCAGAAACTGGTCATAAAAGGTCAGTTGATCTTATTAATTGGTCAGCGTTAGAAACATTTTTATTAAGGGTAAAAGTTTTTCAAGGTCCTTGAGAAATTTTAGCACCTCATTCGCGAAAAAAATAAAAAATATGTGTGATCGAGAATCATTCGCTGATAATTGGTCAGCTTATGTAAATATTTGGTCAGTTTAATTTAATATTAAAAAAATTAAATAAAAGGGCATTGCCGCAACGCGCATGATTTGGGACGGTTAATTGTAACTCAATCTATTTTTAAAAACTTTTCATCTATCATGTGGAATGTCATGGAATGTAAATGGCAGTTAAATTTTGTTTTGTTTAGTCATGATTATTTTTTTCAATTATTATTTATTACTATTTAACTATTATATATATATATATATATATATATATATATATATATATATATATATATATATATATATATATATATATATATATATATATATATATATATATATATATATACTAGTCAGGTCATAAATTCTGTCACATGTTTAATATAAAATAATTGAAACAATTTTTATTCATTATGTAACCATTTATATACCAAAATGAACTTCACAAAACATAGATTATTATGACACTAAAGTTTATTCAAAATGACCTCCGTGATTTTGAATACAGGCCTTCAATCTGCGCGGTCAGTCGTCTATCGCAGCACGAACTAGGTCCATGTCAATATCGGCGGCTGCCTTAATCAAGGATGTCTTGAGTGACTCCAAATTGGAATGAGGCTTTAAGCACGCCCTTTTCCTCCAAGTTTTGCCATATCTTGTAATCTAACGGATTCAAATCTGGACTAGAGGAGGGCCAGTCTTCGTGCTGGATGAAGTCGATTTCACGGGCCGCCAGCCAGTCTTGTATGCTCTTCGCTCTATGAGCTGGCGCCGAATCTTTTTGGAATACCCAGTGGCTGTTATTGAACATGGAATGGTATTGAACAGGTTCCACAAGGTTCGTCAGGACTGTATTTTGATACACAACTGCATTCGAAAATGTACCTCTGTTAAACCCCAATAAGAAACTACCAACCATACCATGAGCGAGGATGGAAAATGATCTCGTTGGACACGCGGAATACGGTTGCTCGCTTCTTCACAACTGTGTGCGTACACCTTATCATTTTGTTTGTTGTAGCTCTCTTCTACGGTAAAATTTTTTCCATCCGATAAAATAATTTCCCGATATTTTTTCCCGCGTACCGCTTCAACAAAGCGCGGCATCTCTTCAGTCTCAGGTCCATAACGCGCATTTAAACGCTGTCCTGTTTTTCTTCAATATGCCCGAAGCCCTAAGTCTTCATTTAACACACTTTCCACCGTGGTTCTGCTTAACCCCATCTGAAGGGCCAACAGTTTCCGCTTACGTTTGGGATTTCTTCGAATTCGCGCCTTCACAGCTATTATCACTGCTGGAGTCCTAACAGACCGAGGGCGACCACTTCTTGACCTGTCATTTACACTAGAGTCTTCATTGTATCGTTTTATGGTACGATAAACGAATCTTTTAGTTATATTCAAAATTTTCAGTATGTCAAAAATTTGAATTGGCGCGTAACCGCAACGATGCAACGCAAAAACTGCAACACGGTCTTCTTTAAGCGTCCACTCCATATTAAAAATGAGTAAAATTCTAAAATGTATACAGTTTAATTTTTAATGAAAAATTTGAAATTCGAATTCAATAAACTTTTTTGTGGCCAGCATTCTAAAAGAAAAGTTTTTACTGTGTGACAATACTTATGACCTGTCTGTGTATAGGCTAGAAATGGAGAAATTTTCGGTGTTTTAAGCAGCCTTGTTCTATACTATATTTTAGAGTATTAATATAAAGTTAAGAGTTGAAAAACTTAAATTAAAATAAATGTATTTTAGAAATTAATTTTCATGGTAATTTTTTATGTTAATAAAATATTTTTAATTAAAAAAAACGGGCCAAGTGCGAGTCGGACTCGCGCACCGAGGGTTCCGAACAAATCCGTAGGCATATAAGTTTAAAATTATTAAAACTATTTTTATAATTTTAAACTTAAAATTAAAAATTTTTTAAAAATTTATACTGTTCACAATTTTTCCTTTATCTGTGCTATTAATCGTTGCTTTGTATCAAATTTCAAGATTCTGAGTTCACGGGAAGTACCCTGGTAGGTTTTGATTCCCTTGCGAATGTCGAAAATTTGCGGCATAAACGGCTGTAACTTTTGATTGTGTTGGCTTAGAAGTTTGATTTTTTCACAGCTCGAAATGACGTAGACTTGAGTATTTGAAATTAATTTCAGCTTGATACCTCCACGCGTTCCTGAGAAAAAGGGTCTTGAAAGACAGACAGAGGGACAATGTGATCCAATAAGGATTTCGTTTTTTCTTTTGAGGTATGGAACCTTAAAAATCATGTTTATATAAAATTATTATAAAATAAGCTAGTTAAATATCATACCCCAAATCCCATACATGCACTTTCACCTTCACGTAGTTTAAAAAAATATCACATTTCTTTCTCCACTATTATATATTTGATAGTAGAAAATTTAGAAGTTTTCTTTTTAAAAAAAAATTAAAAATCATGAAGAGTATGAAGAGGAAGAGCAATCTATATCACCTGAGCAGTTTATATCACCTGAGCAGTCTATATCACCTGAGGATGCCTCGTGTAAAGGCGAAATCCGTGTCGTATTGTCGTCAGTGGTGTCTTGCCTAGTGTAGTGGGTGTTGGGAGTAGTGGTGCTGGGATTAGTGGTGACGGGAATAGTGCACGCAATTAAGGGAGGGCGGGAGGTGCAAGCATACCAGATTAGACGCTTGTATTTAATATAGTGGGCTAGATAAGGTGCTATTGTATCCATTATAGGTAAAATAACTTTAACGGAAATCCCAATAAGTCTGCTGTTTTATTAACATCAATAGTTTTAAAGTATTTAAACAAGTCTATAATTTTTGTTTGCGTAATGATTTGGCGCCAATAGGAAAAGAATTTAATAAACCTAGCAAGCTAACAGCATAGCAAAGTGGCGAAGCAATCAGCTTTGTAGCGGGTTTCTAACGGGAAAAAATTCAAAATAAGAGGTTCAGATGCCTGGGTGATCAGTAATCGATTGCTGAAAACAGAATTTGAAAATTCGAAACCGTACTCGAGATAATCGTGAGACAGACGGACAGACGGACGGACAGAGGGACAGACGGACAGACATCGTGAAATCAATAAGTGACTTTGCAAGCTTCGCCACTTAATAATTTTTGTTGCCAAAAAAGGAACATCAGTAAAATGTTTCTCAAAAACCATAGCAACTTCTTGATCAGATCGAGTCAAATTATTGTTAATATTAAATTGAAAATCTGAGTTGCGCGGTTTGACCTTGCCCGTTTCACTATTTATTATTCTTCAGGTAATTTTAATTTTGTTGGATGCAGATTTATTTTGTTTCTTAAATGTAAAGCCTTAGCTGTGAAGCATACTTTTTCAAATGTTTTAGAATATAATTTTACATAATGTCTAAATATAACACTAATATTATATGATCTTTTATTATAAAGCTCATTCAACATTCGCCTACTTTATAAGTTCCTACTTTCTCCCATTCATTAAATGATTTGCGACTCTTAAAAGAGAAATTTTTGGAAGTAAATATTCTACCAACACTTTCATTTGGTGTTAGTAGAATATTTACATCTAAAAATTATATAATAGTGGAAAGTGTGAGAGTGATATCGCAAGAAGAGTGAATGCAGGAAACAGCTTTAGAGCTTTGCATTTCTTTATGAGCAGTCGCAAGGTGTCTAACAAGGCTCGTTTGGCAGTGCATAAGGGGGTGTTGGTTCCGACACTCATGTACGGAAGTGAAAGTTGGGTATGGCAGAAGAAACATGAAAGCAGAATAAATGCAGTTGGGATGAGAGCGTTTAGAAGTATGATAGGAGTTAAACTGAGTGACATGATAAGAAATAGGAAACGTTGTGGTCTGAAAGAAGATGTAATGACAAAAATTGAGAAAAGTATGCTGAGATGGTTTGGACATGTCGAGATAATGAATGAAGAACGATTGACAAAAAAGGTGTATAAGGCGAGTGTGAATGAAAGTTTTGGAAGGGGTAGACCTAGGCGGATATTTCTAGATTAAATCAGGGACGTATTGAAAAAAGGCCAGGTCAAGAATACCTTAAACCGAAGAGCATGTATGAAGGGAATAATGGAAGTGGACGAAGCAAAACAAGTATGTAAGGATCGTAGCAAGTGTATTCTATTCTATTCTATTCCATACATACGAGATCGCGTCACAAATTTACATAGCTTGATTTTGAACTAGAATGAAATTATTATTTTTCATCAAAATATTCATTTAAAATATAATATTAATCTTTTATGCGTAAAAACATTAAAAAATTATGTAATTTATGAATTTATTTTCGGAACTGCTCAAATTATCGTTTTCGTGTAGGTACATTGACCGTGAATGAAAGACTTACTTATCTTAGTTAATTGAAATCAAAATATAAATACTCTTAACTTTTGATAGATGGCAATATAACAATCTCCTTTTTACACTTTGTAAAATACTCAGATAAGGTACGACGATACCAGCAGCAAAGTTCCAAGGCGTCTGGAACAGCGATCGTCAATCGTCAAATCGGAACGATAATTAAGACATTTCGGCTCGGGTGTGACTTTTGGTCGAGAGCCTCTTGAAACTATCTGGTGAGCACATCGTGGCACACCACGAACCCCTTCAGCCCAGTAGTGATATAATCCGTCGAGTCCCCGGACATTTCCGGCCCTACGGACCGCCTCAGCTACGTTATCCGGTGTTATGATGACGTGGTCCATGGGCGTAACATTCACACACTGACTCGCCAAAACTTCCGTCCAAGGGCCCTCGCTGTGGTTTACGGGCTCGGACCACAGGCCGCGCCAGAATGCGATAGTGTCGGCTTGAATCGGTACTGGGCCCCGTTCCACGTACCATTGGTCGCTCCATTGATTCATAGAGCCTCTTCTGATCACTCTGGAATAGAAGATTCTGGTTGAACCGAGTCAACCACTCAGTATATCACCACTGAATTCGCTTTCCCACAGGCAACGATTATCTGCTTCAGGTCATCTACGCGCTCCGTCAGTTGTAGCGTTATATCCGACTGGGAGAAACTGATATTTGTCACAGCAAACGCTATCCTGACGGTGCGCACAATTCTCGCCCTATTATTGCACGACCTAAAGCTTATCAGTCTCCCGATGAGGGCCCCTGCCTTTGAGATACGGTTTTCAATCCTTTTTTCCAGGCTGGGATAGCAATACTTTGCCCAGTAGCACTTCCAGACGTGGAAAGTTTGGCACAAATAATGCGGCAAACTGCCAAAGCGGTGCCAAGGAGTAAGGAGTCCGTATCGCAAAGATCGCGGATGATTTACAAAAAAGTTGCTAGCATTGGGTTCAGGGCCGTCACGACATCCCGATTCCGCTTGCTTAGGATTATTCGCGAGAATCGCGTTCGATTTTTGGTAGGCGTACAGCGCGTTTCCACAATCGCCTCCTTCAATTTACCCCTCATTTCTGCTCAAGATCATCGCCTGAATCAACCAGAGCAGGAAGATCTATGGCGGCTTCCAATGTGGCTGCTGGTCAATGGCCTTAGGAGCCGCATCCCAAGCTATAGCTGGTTCATTCAATGAGGAAAAAGCCTCACGCCGTAGTCGTTCGAGTTCAGTATCATCAAATTTTTTCGAGCGTATGATGTACCGAACTCGATCTGCCAGGTTTTGCCTCGTGATGGGAACAGACGCCTCCAGCTTAGCAAAAAGCTATGCATCCGGGCCCGATACGCTATCTTTCTAGTCTTTTCTCCTTTTGCCCCATGGTACGCCGGCAATGCGTTAATTTTCATATCTTTTATCCATCGCATGCAGTGTACTTTACCAGCGGCGGTTGATGCTTGCCGAGTCCAAGAGATTCCTGCTGACACCAAGCTATCGGGTGGGAATGATGGTTGTGAGGGGCTTCTAGGTGATCGTACAACACCCTCGGCTGGCGGCCCGCATGCTGTAGCGTCCAGCGCCAGCTCTAGACGCGTTTCGGTGACATCCGGGCAGCGGCCCTATGCGCGTTCTATTTTTGTCTATCATTTATAAAACGGGCGTCAATTAACGGGAGACACCCAGGCCCGGAACTGTTCAGTAGTGTGGCCGTTAGCACAAACGGGCCTTTGCATCCTCAATTTTGCCGAGGCACGGCGCTCACACGTCTTGGAAAGCGCTGACTGACTGCGCCGAGGTAGCAGTTTTGTCACTTAAATGTTACGTCAGTGGGCGATGGGGTCGTCACTTCCCTATGCTTTTATTAATATAATAAAGAAAAGCGTACGTAATATCAATATTATTTTATTATGATATGCAGGAAGTCGATGGATGCAGGTGGCTCAGAACCCGTGCTTTGTGACATTCCTTGGGGGAGGCCTATGTTCAGCAGTGGACTTGTGAAGGGCTGTAATGATGATGACGATGATGAAATATATTGTCGATTTAAAATCTCTCTTTACTTGTCTACATTAGTTTTTTGGATTGACACAGTAGTTTTTTCACTTATATTTTAATTTATTTACTAAAAACAGACTAGTATCACTTTACAGCGTCATCGCTATACCCTTTACGTTCACTCACCGAAATAAATCAGCAGATAAGTTACAATTTGGAACTTTTT